>OZ038478.1:136360753-136548253 GCA_964036315.1 Acanthosepion esculentum
GGGGAGGAATGGAGGGTTTGTTATTGTTCAGAACGCTCTTGCAGAGGCGCCAATAATCTTTGGAGCAAAATTTGCGGGATGCAATACGTTCCTTCATCCGAGCAGCAAATAGTGACTTGGCATCGTCGAGGATACGCTTACACTCGTTACGGGCAGAGGTAAATAGACGTCTATTGGAATCGGACATAACACTACGAAAACGATGGAAGAAGTGGTTCCTATGGGCAATGGCGGCTGTGCAAGGAGGTGTGAACCAGGGGCAGGAGCGCGGTTTGACCTTGAATTTCTTGGAGGGGATGAAAGCGTCGATTCCAGCTTTAACCCAGGAAGAGAACTCTGAAGCACAATCTTGAATGGGGAGCTTAAATACAGCATCCCAGGGGACATCGCGGAGGAAGTCACGAAACGAATCCCAGTCAGCCCGTTGGTAGCAGAATGTGGTTCTGGTGGTAGAAGGTTCCTTGCAGGGGGTGGGGCTGAAGGAGATGCTAACAGACACTACAGCATGATCGGAGTTACCGATAGGACAGAGCTGCGTGGCACTACAAGATTCAGCGATGGAGGTAAAACACAGGTCGAGGAGTGAGGCCTTACAGTAACGGTTGTAAGCAAAACGCGTGGGGAAATCGATTATCTGAGTGAGGGATTGAGAGACTGAAAAGTTGAAAGTGTGAATGCCTGCGAGGTCGGTAGTAGCGTTCTTAAGCCATTGGTTGTGATGGGCGTTAAAATCCCCAAACACAAATATGTGAGCCTAATGATGGACAGAGAGGGCCCTATCTATGCTGTCAGAAATGACATCGAGTATCCCACAGTCCTGAGCGGATGGAGAGCGGTAGAGGAAGAAAAGATAGCTTACAGCATTGAGAAGAGATAGCCGGAGACACAAGTACGAATGATCCGGCGATTCGAGAGAGCACTCTCTAGCCAGAGGGAGATGGTCCTTGACGTAGACACCCAGGCCATGCATGTGGGTTAGAGAGTCTTTTCTGAGGAGAGGAAGGTATCCAGGGATCGAGAGATCAGAGGAAGGGATAGAGGAGTCAAGATTGGTCTCACACAGGGCCAGTATATCCGGGCACTTAGCAATGAGGAAAGACTCAACGCTGCAGAAGTTGATTCTAATGCCACGGATGTTGGAGAAGTATATATTTAAAGGTTTGGGTGATTTTTGGAGGGCTGGTTTAGGTTTATATTTCTGGTTTTTGTAATTCATGTGGATAATTGGTGTTGGAAAAAGAGAAGGCCTGAGTTAAAGGAAGCCGACGGTTATCACCCATGACACGGGCAGAGAGGGGGTTTGGCACAGCCTGAATCATAATGTGGCCTCAGGGTTGCCTACCAGAAATGACTGCAGGGACACCTATCCATGCGCGACATGGCACTACAGACACCCCGATATTATGCAACTGTTGATCAGAGCGGCCGCTCAAGACGCTACGCAAGAGTTAGGGCTCCTAACTACCAGTCGGAAACAGCAACCAGGGAACTGTCAACCGTGTACTCTCAGAATGAACAGGCAATGCCACAGACTACACGCATCACAGGAGAAACACAGCGGCACCAGTACAGAGGCCAGAGTGAGAGAGAGAGAGAGAGAGAGAGAGAGAGAGAGAGAGAGAGAGAGAGAGAGATCCGGGAACCCCTTCCTAAACTCGAAACAAGGTTTGGGCCTCTAATCGTGTCCAATAGAGGGGGAGGAGTGTAGATCGTGCGGTAGGAAAGCCTACCTGCTCCTATTACATATAACATATACAACGAGGACAACAAAACAATAGAGTGGGGTGTAGTTGGGATGGTCGCAGGGCTTACATAGTTGAGAGTACTGAGGGATAGGAATGACATACTATTGTGAATGTGTACAATACTAAGTTTTAACTTAGTTTAACTCCCATTGACGTATATTAAAAAACAAACAAACAAAATGAATAGAAAATATGGTTAGCAAGCTTTGTGGTTAAGAAAAACCAGGTTAAAAAAAAAAAAATTAAAAAAAAAATTAGTCATTGACGATAAGTTTCAATGCCGGCTACCCATTTCACAGAAAAACACTAGAGAAAATTTTCGACGTGCCCTCGAACTCAGGGCTTCAAGAACCAGCAGTGGGCTGGGATCGCAATCTTTTAGTAAGAGAATATTCAAATCAACAGGAGAATAAACGGTCAGCCGACTCCTGGTGAAAAAATATCTCAGACAAGCACGCTGTCGAGAGCCAGCTAGGTTTCCGGAGAAAGAGACGACAAACAAACTAAAATCTCAGAGACTGACTATTCTATGGACTAAGATATGTTAGTCCCATTGACGTATACTAGAAAAAAAAAACAAAAACAAAATGAATAGAAAATATTGTTAGCAAGCTTTGTGGTTAAGAAAAACCAGGTAAAAAAAAAAAAGAAAAGAAAAGAAAAAAATTACTCACTGACGATAAGTTTCAATGCCGGCTACTCATTTCACAGAAAAATACTAGAGAAAATTTTCGGCGTGTCCTCGAACTCCGGGCTTCAAGTTACAATGAACGCAGTGCTGGTGGTGGTGGTGGGGGGGTTGTCACACGGCCGTTCTACCCTCCCGTCCACAACCAGCAGTGGCCTGGGATCGCAATCTTTTAGTAAGAGAATATTCAAATCAGGAGAAAGAAACGGTCAGCCGATTACTGGTGAAAAAATATCTCAGACAAGCACGCTGTCGAGAGCCAGCTAGGTTTCCGGAGAAGGAGACGACAAACAAACTAAAATCTCAGAGACTATTCTACGGACTAAGATAATTGGACTTGTATTTTAATTTAGTTATAGTATTTATAATTTCTACAGATCGTATCAACAAACTTATGGTGTAAGCTACAGTAATAAAAAAAACAAAATAAAAGAAATTGGAATGCTGAAGTTTTGTTTTTACTTTAATAATTACGAGTTACTACATAAGCTGGTTCATGTAAAAGATCATTACGTCAATTATGTCCTTTCTTCTGTCGATATGTGATGACAGCATTCATTCATCACTTGTTAGTAGCCAACGATGTTAAGATCACATTCTTTTTAATTTCAACAACATTTTTCTTCAAAGAAAGTAAGCAAAAGTTGTTTTTTAAATATATTAAATAATCTTTAAATTTGCTAATTTTCGTCAAATAAATTTTGAAAAATGTATAAGTGATTTTTGGAAGAATTTTAAACTAGGATTCTAACTTAGTTTACAAAATTTTTAAAAAAATTGCTGATATCGAGCTTTTTTTTAAAAATTTCGCTGACAAAAAAAAAGATTTTTAACTAAAATTTCGGACATGCTAAGAATGAGTAAAAAAAATTAAAAAATAACCAAAAAATGTATTGGTATTTCTACTTAATAATGACATATATAGTTAAGCAGATAAAAAATAATCTAATTTAAGGCTGTTCTTGTCATGCGATTCTCTTTTTGTTGACCTTTTTGGCGGTACCTATACTATAAAATAAATTTATTCAATAAAATCGCCATTGATTTTAACCACGACACTCAGACGACTTTTGAAACTCCTGCATCTCTTCTGGACGGTCTCCTTGTTTAAATTGATGAATGCTGCCATAATCCTTGCCTTCAGTTCATTCTTTGGTGTTACCAGGAGTTTCTCTCGCTCAACTGTGCCTCACACATAATAATCAAGTAGGTTTCAATCTGGGGTGTTAGGTGGCCAGGTGAAAGGCGTGACGTGGTTGCAGAAGTTGTCTTACAGAAATGACTGGGTTCTGCTTGTGTGGCCTAGTGCAGAGTCCTGTTGCCAGACATAGGGTCTTCAAGCAGCCACCCTCTTGAACTCAGAGCAGCACCACATTCTCACCGGGCCTCAGGTAGGACTCTGCATTGAGCCTGACATCCTCACCAAAGATTCGGGGGTTCTTATCAGAACAATGAGAGTGAGTTTTCCGAGCTGCCATACCTTCATAATCACTATAAAACTCATCCAACTCTTTCTGAATTCTCTGCACTGTTCTCACATTGACACTCAAACAGTCTGAAATGTTTGTATTGGAGCTTCCGGTGCGATGCCAAGCAGTACAGCATGCCGTTTCCAAATTTCAGGCTGAGTGAATTCAGACATCGTGCTGTTTTTCATAGACGGTCGCAATCTGACCCTACTCTACTGTGCAGTTGAAAAAACAATAAATAAATAAAATAAAAAATAAAGCGCATGCACGGAAACATAAAATTGGCGACAATTTATTCATCGCATAGATGTAGATGAAAATTGCCCAGAGAACTGGGTAAGGAAGAATAACAAGTAGCAGTGTTTGTAATTATACTGGAGAAGGAGAAGAAAGAAGCATTGAAAAAGAAAAAAAAATAGATAAAAATAATAAAAATAAATGTTTTACAATGATGTTCACCTTGTACAAGGCTCAAGGGCCACTTGAGGTAGAAGATTACAAAGTAAGAGACAGATTTTATGGGCTATGCAGGTAAGATAAGCCTAGATTTGACCCTAGATTTGAAAAGGTTAAGAGTGTAGTGATTCAATTGGTCAGCACACATGAAAAAGCCAGCCTCTTGGCCGTCATTTGTTTGAAAATGTCGACCCTGACTCTGCAGGACGTGAAATTCCACCAAAAGAAAGACTTTGCTAGCAGATATGGGGCATTGATAGCTTTGGTCTGGGTCGGTGGTTGGGGGATGGTCGAGAAAGTTGACATGGCATGTGTAATGGTCAAATAAAGATGTACATAAGCGTTGGTCTGAAAAGAAGGATGGAATGAGACAATGGCAGATCCATTTCCATCTATTAAAATATCCAACAACTGCTCTGATTCTGCACTCACTCAAACAATAGAGTATAACTTTCAAAAGTTTTTCGTCTTGTTTTTCTTAATTCATATCAATTTCTTTATTGCTTTATTTTTTCTTCAATATCTTTTTATATTTCTGAGATGAGGCATTATGTACACTATTTGCCTGACGAAGGCCGGAGCGTACAACGGCCGAAACGTTGTGATAAGCATAGCGCCAAAGATGGGGACAATAGTCCGAATATTGTAAATAGTGTATTTTTTCTTTTTTTCTCATTCTTGGTTAAATATTTGTTTGCTACCCTTTAATTTCATGATTTTTTTTTCTTTTTATTAATTTATATTTTGTCTTCATATTTTCGGTTTTCTACTCTTCAATTTACGATCTTTCCTTTCCTTTTTTCTTAAATGATAAGAAAACCCTTCCATATCTTTCGACTACGGCTTCCATCTTTTCCCTCTTTCTTGATTCCCTCCTTCTCTTTTCTTCTTTCTCTTTCTTCTCTCTTTCCATCCTTTTTCCATTCTTTTTCTCCATCTCTCCCTTTTCTCTCCTTCTTTCTCTTTCTTTTTCTTTTTCCTTTTTCTCACTTTCAATTTCTTTCTATTTCCCTGTCTCCTTTTCTCGCCTTCTCCTTCTCTCTCTGTCTTTCTCTTTTTTTCTTCTATTCCTTTTTCTCTTTTCCTCTTTTTTCTTTTAGTACTTCTATTTATTTCTCTTTTTATTTTTTTCCTTTTTCCCTTTCTCTCTTTTCTTTTCCTCTCTTTCTCTTTTTCTCTCTTTCTTTTTCCTATTCTTCTCTTTCGCTTTTCTCTCTCTTTCCCTTTCTCTTTTTCTCTTTCTTTTCTTTTTTCCCGCTTTTTCCTTTTCCCTACTTTACCTTTTTCATTTCCTCTTTTCTTTTTGTATTTCTCTTTATTTATCTTTGTCTCTTTTCTCTTTTTCCTTTTCCCTTTGTCTTTTCTCTCTTTTTCTTTTTCTCTCTTTTTCTTTCTCTCCATTCTTTAATTTCTCTTTTCCTTGACCTTTCTTTATTTCTAATTTTCTTCTCTATATTCCTTCTTAAATTTCTATTCTTTCGTTCTACTCCCATCATTAGTTGCTTTTCGCCGATTTCGTAAACAATTCCACTGGTCTTTTTTTTTTCTTTTTTTGCTAAACCTCATTCTAGGTTTAGGATGACATCGAAATGCCTAGATGAATCTGTGAAATAAACTTCTTAAATCGATCTTCTTAATGTATCTCTAATTCTCTCAGTACAATATCGTAGCCAGTGGTCGCTTGCGCAAGAAAATATTCCATTGCGTATCTTGACACGAGCATCACCTTCTAATCGTCTTTCTGGAAACTTTCTCCAGTGACCAGGAAATGAAGGAAAGAAAGAAGTCAAAGGTGAAATCCTTCAACGCATTTAAAAGCCGATCGCGCGGATGAAACATGACTTAAATTTTGCTAATGGCAGTTATACGGCAAACAGCGGGATGGGCTTTATAGGGAATTAACAACTGACTGGAAACCAGTTATATAAAAGGCAAAGCAAAACTAGGGAATTCGAAGGCAATGTGCACCTTCAATGAAAAAGATCACTTACACATCTGTATGAATCTTAATTTGTATCTACCTGTTTGAAATGCGATAGGAACTCGTATATTTATGATTTACATAAAGTTTTTTCATAAAATCTTGAAACATTACAAAAGACGCGCTTTCAAACACCAGAAAAAATGAATACAATACACGAAAAACAGTCCAGAAATATGGACACATGGCAGATTCGTGACAATTTACGGCGCAACAACACCCAACACCGACGCTTCAAAACGCAACATTCGAAAACTAGAAAACACACAAGGAGTAGGTACCTCCACTTGGTCGCGTAAAATACAACATAGTGTAATGAAAAAAGGCCCTAAACTCATTAAAAACAAAGTTTTTTTTATTAAAAACTTTATGTTATTATTAAGAGGAAAGACGAAAGTATTTTTAATTATCTTTAATGTTTTGCTTCTTTGTAGCACGTTCGAAATTTTGGTTTAAAATCTTATTTGTTTACGTCAGTGACGGACCAAATATAAAGGTTAGTTTTTATTTTTTTACGCTTTTTCCGGTGAAAAACACATTGATTTGGATATTCATTCAAAAATTAAATAATTGTGAAATTTTAATGAAACTTTCAGGACATGTTCAGAAATGAATGAATATTTTTGAAATTTTTTTTAAGAAAATCTTGCTAAAAATATTTTTTTACATTCGTTACCACCCACTTACTTAATTTCATAAAAATTCGAGAAATTAAATTTTTATTGTGGAAATTTTTTATTAGTTATAAGCAAGACACCTTGTAGATAGTAAATTATCAATTTTATTTTGTAAAATATTTAACCCATTCATCAAAAATCTACTCTGAATTGTAAAATAAGAAATGCAATAAAACTATGACATTTATTTTAATTTCTTTGATAAAATAGATTTATTAAGGACGCTATTGTCTTAAGAAAAAAACCTTTCGATGAATAATTTATTTTTACAAGAATTGTTTTAATTAAAAAAAATAATGAAATAATTTATAATATAAAAAATCGTTTAAAATTCTGCGTTGCTTTAAACCGGCTGTTTGCTGATATTGTTAAGTGAAAAACACATTTACGCATGAAAAATTGAAAAGCTCTTAACCCAATATGTTTAAAATAATTAAAATAAATTAGTGTTTAAGCATTCACGATTTTTACCTATGGGAACCTATACATGACATAATCTTTGAAAAGGTCACTTAATTTTATATTATTTTAAATTTTATTATTTTTTGTCAAGTATCTTCAATGTAAATAAACGTCGATAAAATATTAAATAATTGCTGAAAATATTATGTCAATTTTAAAAAATTAATAGGTAGTTAAAATTATAAAAATATGCATTCACTTAGATTTCATAAGTTTTTGTCAATTCTGGTCATCCATACTAACTGTCATCATCTCGTAACTTATCGGTGACGTCGATAACGTCAATAAAGACATGATAAAAAAGACCCGTTCTTAAGAAATGTTTGTATGCTATATATTTCATGCTATAAGTAGGTACCTCTACGAAATGTAAACAAAAGTGCATAGCATGATGAAAAAGACGCCAAACTTGACGAAAACAATATTTTATCGTCTAATGTTCATATTATTATTAAAGAGAAAAGATCAAAATTTTCTGGGTATTTATTTACATTTTTAATCGTTCCTAGCACGTCCGAAATTTTCTTTAAAAATCTTGTTTTTTTTGTCAAAGAAAAGGACAGATAATCCATCATTTTCAATAATTTTTTCCATTTTATAAAAAAGATGAAAATCTCAATTTGAAATTCTTTTAGAAATCACTGACCATGTTTTCAAAACTTATTTTAATAAAATCAGAAATTATAATGTTCATTTAATATATTTTGAGCCAAGCTTAACTTAGCTTCTGCGCCGAAAAAATGTAATTTGAAAATAAAACAAAGCAGGTCATAACCTATCGCGTCACTTGACAAGTGACGAAAGACATTTTCATGACGTTTAGATAACTTACGGGAGGATAATTCTTTCTACGGATGAAAGGAAGTGAAATTATTTAGATTTAAGTGAACAAATTATTTACCTCGTTATTTTTAAGGAAAACTTTCAGCGCTCTAATTTTTTAATTTTTTTATTTTTGCTTTCATCTTTAAGTTTACGATGCTTTATGGAAAATATATAAAGAACTGAAAAAATAAGTCTCATAAGAGTGAGATTAAATTTCATAAGAAAGGTATCTGATTAGTTTATAGGTATTTTTCTTATGAAATTTTATCAGAAATGTACATAAAATGCTATAATTTTATGTACATTCATTAAATTTACTGTGTTATTTGTATTTGCATTCATTTTATTATTAATTTTGATATTTCATTTATGAAAAAATGTCATAACTGAGATTAATATAAAAATAAGATCATATAAATTTCATAAGATGATACTGATACTCATAGGTATCCTTCTCAGTTGAAATTGAAAAATCAAATTAACTCCTCCATACGTGTTTTGCAAAAGTAAAGGTCTTTACAGCGGAGAACAATGCTGAACTCAAATAACGTTTAGACGATAAAATTTTGGTTTAGTCAAGTTTGGCGTCTTTTTTATCATGCTATGCCATTTTTTTAGCGATTTCCTGGAGTATCATATGCTATAAGTAATATTTGTTTAAAATAAGATCAATGTAAATTTTAATTTGCTAATTTTATAAAATAAAGATCATAAATATATTATTTTACTTTTTAAGATTTTTAAAGTCGATAATTTTGTTTACAAATTTCTTAAAATTAAGAAAATAGCCACTTTTAAGAAAACTTTCTTAATTCGGCCAAAAAGTTGAGATTCCAATCTATATCATTTTTATTTAAAATACACCAGAATATTCTACTTACTGGAAATAGTAATTTTACTCATTTAACTTAAAATTAAAGCTAAAAATAAATCTTCAAAAACGATTTTTCATTTTTAAAAATTAACTTTAAGCCTTAGGTATCGAACATTCAGTGGAGGTCCCTAACATAGTGACAACCCTCTCTACACCAAAGTAAAACTCTGATAAAAATATGTGAAAGCCGCGAAATTTATGCATTTGAGTAGTAACCTGCTAATCCTAGAAAACTTTGTAGTTTTTTTATGTTTTTAGGAACAGGCATTTTTTTTATTAATGTAGACCTTCTTGATCTGTAATAGATCAAGAAGGTCTACATTAATAAAAAAAATGGCCACGGTATTTGATTTCCTTCATGAAAATATCGCACTTATTTTCTTTTACTTTGAATCCATAGCTTTGTATTCTTTTAAATACTTCCTGTACATGTTCACTGTGTTGTTCAAAGCTTTCGCTATTAATCAATACGTCATCCAGGTATGCAATTGTGTACTCTAGTCCAGTAAACATCGTATTCATTGTCTGTTGGAACATGGCCGGCTTGACCTTAATTCCAAAAGGTAATCTTTGGTATCTGTACAGACCTTTGTGTTTGTTTATGCATAGTAGTTTTGAACTTTCCCCATCGACTGGTATTTGCAGGTACGCCTCACTTAAATCAATTTTTGAAAAATATTTTCCGCCATTTAATTTAGTGAATAGTTCATCTGGACTGGGTAAAGGATAATGGTAGTCCTTTATTACTGCGTTCAAACCTGTAGAAAAATCAGCGCAAACTCGAATTTCTCCTGATTTCTTTTTTACATAGACCGCCGTTGCGACCCTTTTACTGTATTCTACTTTTGTCAATATGCCAGTGTTTTCGAGTCTGATTAATTCTTGTTCAATTTTTTTCAATTGACGTAAACGATACGCTCCTTTCTTTCCTGAAAATAGTCTGAACCTTCTCCTTTATTTCTATATTAGCTGCCATTTTATTATCTTCCTAGACTTGCTGAAAATACTTCGGGGAAACTCGTTTTTAGTTTTTTCTTTTAATTTGTCTGCCGCGATTGGTAAGCTTTTTACATTTTGGAACTACGTACTTATAGGTAGATCCCACAGTTCGAATTTTTGCATCCAGTCCGTTCCAAAAATGTTTTCAGTATTTCTTAAGACGTACATTTTTAGTTTTTTCGTCATTCCATTAAATGTTACGTTTGTAATTACTTCACCCTTGAATTTTATCTTTCTTCCCGTAACTGGTCTAGCAATTTTATTTGTTTTTAACATGGCAGGTTTGTTCAGTTTTCTCCATGTATGTAGGTTTATAATAGTTAAGTCTGAATCCAGCTGTAGGCTAACTTTTCGTTTTGCATTTAAACTTGTACGTACTTTCTTATGTTAGTCTCATCTGCTTGGTCAGTCCTCGTAATACTTATTCTGCTTTTGTTTTGTCTTCTATACCAGCAATGAGAACCTTTGTGGCCTATTTTCTACATGAGAGACAGGTTTTAAAACAGTAAGTACAGTCTTTAAAACAATGCCATGTCCCACAGCAATACCATGCACTGGGTGGTAATTTTTTTAGATTGATTTTTAGAGTTAGAACATTTTCTTTTACCTGTTCTTGAGGAGGTTTGTTTTGAGGAGTTATGTAATCTTCGTTGTCCTTTTTTGTAAGGTTCATGCATTTCAATCTTTTGTGGAATAGTGAAGTATTATGGCTGAAAAGTTCTGTTAGCAGTTTAATGGCTTCTTTGAACGTTAGCTCACTTGTTTTTCTGGGAAGGATATAATCTACGAATTTGGTATATTCGCATGTGCCTAATCTTCTTAGTAATAGACGTACTTTACGTGCGTCTGACCAATCTTTGCTGTCAAATTCATATAGATCTTCGTATCGTCGGAAGTATTGTGCAAAAATTTTATCTTCGTCGGGTTCGTGCTTGAAATCTTCGACAGTGCTCCAAATAGCGTCTTGTGAGAGAATTGTTTCGTTCTCAGCTTTTTGCTTCTTATTTGACATTACACGTAGCAATAATTCTTGCAATTCCAGATGTTTCTGTTCGTAATTTTGCTGCTGTTCAAATTCGATTTTGTTAAGTTCCACAATGGTTGACTGAAAATCTTCCATGTTGAAGTATTTTTGTGTAACCTGATATTCTGTGACCTGTGTACGTAAAAATCCTTTGTTGTCAGTGAAATTTGATATCAAATAAGAATTCTCTTTTTGTGTGTGTTTGTTTGCGAAGAAATAGTTTTTTTAGAATCTCGCGTAGAAGATTTTAGAGTTTATTCTCCGACCACTGATATGTGCGACGGATAGCAAAAAAGTTTGTCCTCCGCGTAGAGAATTTGTTTTTCTTTTGGGGTTTTCCAGGTCGCCACTTGTTATGTGTGACGTATAGCAAAAAAAAAGTATGTCCTCCGCGAAGAGAATTCGTTTGTGTTTGAGATACCTCGTCGCCACTGTTATGGTCCAGGTTCCTTGTACCACGATGATGGTCCAAGGTAGAACCAATGAAGGATAACTCGAACCCCAACACAGAAATAACACAGATATATTACAAACAGAATATGTACAAAAGAAGTAGAAGCGATAGTAATAACACTCGGGTTAGGTTAGAGAGAACTATGTTGTCTCGACCAGTATCACTATTCCAATGTCTTACAGTAATCGTCTGACACGAGTCTGTCTCTGACTGACTCTGCCTGTGACTGCACACTGACTCACTCTTGAGGCGCAGTATTTATGAGATACGGAATAGTCCATTACTATTATGCGTAAGTTCCCATAACAAATATATACCATGCTTGTCGGTTTGGATTCTGCTCAATCATATTTGGATGACGTACTTATTAAAAGTAAAACCAGAAAGCAGCATGCAGAAGATGTAAAGAAAGTATTTGAGAGAATCAAAGAATCAAAGAATATTGTTTTAAGATTAGTGAAGGAAAATGTGAATATTTTATGTCCAGACTTAAATATCAAATAGAAATTTTTGATGAAATCGGTAGACGACTGAATCCTTCAAGGGCGAGTGCTACAAAGGGTATGCCCGTTCTAACAATTATAACAAAGTTAAAAGCATTTTTCTTGTTGGAGACACTAATAACCCTCACAGTGCTTAAAACTGAAAAAAAGCCCGAAAAATTATTTTCATATTTTAATAGAATTCTGTCATTATTTCTGTGATGAACTCCTGGCTACTTGCTTTGCAGCAAACTTTAAATTCAATATCAATCATTATTTAACGTCTTCTTGATTTCTCTGCTTTTATTGAGCTCACTCTTTAATAAAGCTTTCCTTTTTCTTATTCTTTCACACTCAGTAACTCCTTGTGTCTAAGTGGATTTACTGCCTTTCTTGGGGTGAAATAATTAAAAAAGATTTTTTTGATAAATACAATTAAGATGGGAATGCTATTCCTCAACGGTTTATTTTATGAGGCGGAGTCATAAATAATTTCCATTCTTCTTATCAATTTTATTCTTTAAAAAAAAGTACAATTAAATTTCATTTAATTATATATTCACAATTATTTGCATTGAGTTATTGTTATTTATCAGGCAGCGCTTCGATAGCTTTTGATTAAAAGTCTGCAGATTTTGGTATGAAAATGTTTGCGATTGATTCTTGAATAAGAGAAAAATTCCTCATCAAATCGTTCTGCAGCGATCGAAAAAAAGATCGTAATCGGGTAGTGCAAAATCATGTGCATATGGCTCATGGGACAGAACAGACCAAACATTTTCTCTGCGTTATTCTTGCTCCATGCTACCTTGCTTATGGAAGAGAACATAATTCTAGTCATTGACGAGTAAAGGGGGCTTTTTGACCAAACCTTATGGACATGTTCCTTTTGTTAGACATATAAATGTGCGTGTAGTATTATGTTGTGTTTTAAGAACTCTAAATGAATAATACTCCAACGGTTCAACTGCACTCACAACGTTACCCTTTTTCAATGAGTTCAGGTTTTTGGAGTCGTTTGTTTGTAGTCTTTGTCAGTTCACTGATTTTTGCCTCGAACATTGTCATATGTAACCTCTTTTACATCGTCTGTTATGATATATTTGAGGAACGGTTAGCTAGGTGATACATTTGTCATTAAAATTGTTTCCCGAAAACTGAAATTAATTCTAATTAAGACGTAATTTTAAATCCTTTACAGAATACGAGTTAACACCTTTAATAAAAATGACTTTTGATTTGGGATTGACACAAAAATATTTAGTTATTAGATTGTTACATTTTACATCAAGAACATGTCTGCCCCACACTTATTACACCCAGTAGCACCAATTTCATGAACTTAGGGAACATGATTACAATTATTCCCAAACGAAATGTAGAGTTTTTCTGAAAGATCCAAGGAGAAAACTTTTTTCTATCAAACGAGGATTTTACTGATATAAATAAAAAGATCATAAGTATGAATTTTTATGTCAGATTTTTATGTCATTTTTAAATATGAAATCTGTAAATTATAAATCTTGTCTTGTGATTTTAGGTATTATTTTAGAGACTGTATCGAATACATAATTTTGTTGCACAAATTTTAATCCATATTCAAGGTATGTAGTGATCGGATTAATAATCTTATAAAAATGCAAGGTTGTCCTGATAATGGCTGAGAGTATTAGCTTGAGAAACTTGTGGAATAATCATAATGACTCAACTCAGAATTTCAAACAAGATTTATAAATCTCAGAAGCGGATGTTAATTGCTTCTTTTTACGTGACCATTGCAACCCTTTCGCTTCTGCCACTGCTGACTGGTTCCTGTTTTATACCCCATCACAATCACGCAGATATACACACACCATGATAGAAAGACGGGGGACAGGCAGACAGATACAGACACGGAAAAAGACAGACAGACACATAGAGAGAGAGATAGGAAGACGAAGGGAGCGCACGTGTGCGCGCAAGAGAGAGAAAGAGAAAAAGAGTGAGAAAGACTCAGACTGGCAAGAAGATTGAGACAGCGAGAGAAAGTGTGCGTGTGAAAGAGACACATAAAGACATAGAAATAAAGAGACAGCAACAGTGAAATAGAGAGAGAGAGAGAGAGAGAGAGAGAGAGAGAGAGAGAGAGAGAGAGAGAGAGAGAGAGACAAAGAGTGCGTCAATCAAAAGGAGAAAAAGAAGATAGTGAGATCGGATAGTTTTAGATATTCGTTTAAAAGAAATCACTTCCTAGTGTCCTATAAACTTTGCAATACATTATCTTTCATTGCCAGTGTTTTTAGCGATATATATAAATACTAAACTAACAAGAAAGGGAGCTTAGTTTGGAAATTTTGTTATAAACAAAGAAAATGGTATCGAACCCGTTCTGTAATATTAGTTCTCCCCTATGAGTGTGAATGATGAATAATGTGCTCACAAATGAATTAGTGACTTGAGGTAACAAAAATGTGGTTCTACAGAAGGATGCTGAGAATACCATGGACTGAACATGAGAGCAACGACGAAGCTTTAGAGAAAATGGAAACAAAAAGGAGATTTACACTTAACATCGCGAAGAGAGCTGAATTTTTTAGGGTACGTAATAAGGAAAGAGAGCTTAGAAAATGTTGAATAATTGGCAGAACAGGGATTAGGAGAAATAGGAAAATACAAGCTTTACAAACTACGGGGAATTATGGAATGGCATGGTCGCCCACATCCTAAAGACAGAAGAAGTTTATTAAATTGTCAAAGGGGCCTTTACTGTAGACCAATTGTCAGTGATATTGTGGAACTGTACGTACACACACACACACACACACACACACACACACACACACACACACACACACACACACACACACATCCTCACACATACACACATACATTAAATTAAGAATATACATAATAAACGAATGTGGTATATAATAAATGTTAAATATTCATTGATTGGTTCGATCCAGCCAATCAGAACAAAGGTAAGTATGATTCCTTTTACCCCAAAATACAGGATTGTTTGAACTCCTATAAAAACATTTTCCCGCTAGAAATAAGTCAGTTGCGGCACTCAGAGTCAAGGGTCAGACATGCATCTGCTCAGCACAAACCCTTCGCCCAACTCAATCATTTTATTAAGACTTTGTCTAAAACAAATATCACTAACAAATTCTGTCCACTAACATTTGACAAGTAATATTTCACGGTTAATGGGAGGCTACTTATGCAACTAACCACATTGCATGCAATTCAACCAAAATGTAAATACTGTTGAATATATTTTTACCTTTGAGTAATTTCACAAAAAATGATTGCATTGTTCGATTTATTTATTCTCCTTTCTTGTATAATGTCAAGAGTTTTCGACTTTCATAAATTAAACAATAGGGAACAGAAATTAAATTTGGAAAGTATATCTGGACATGGCCTTGTGCCAGATTTATCTTCAGAGAGTGAAATCAACCAATTTTAATCGAAACCCCTACAATATAATCGAGTGTTTAATAATGTGGCTAATTCCATCCCCAATAAGCTTAGTAAATGTTCATCACTTAGTGGCCCACAGCTATTGTTTTTGTGATTTATACTAGCAAGTAAACAAGGCCATAAATAGCATGAGAGAAGCAAGAGATTAATTATTACATCAGAAATAATGTACATTTTGAAGCATAGAAAATAATTAACTTCTTGTTATAGAGGAAACGATGCATTTCTTATAAGCGATAAACCATTTGTTGTATGGAAGTCAATGCAATGCATGTTGTATAGTATACAAAGAACTTCTTGTTGCATTGAAAGCAATGCTCTTTTTGTAGTATGAAAAGTAATATAATGCTTGCTTCATAGGGTAAAAGCACTGCTTTTTGCATAGAAATCAATGTACTTTTTGTAGTATAGAAAACAATACATCAAAGGCCATACTTTACTTGTGGTATAGAAAACAACGTATTATTTGTTGTATAAAAAACAAAGCAGTTATTAATTTTTGCATATCAATCAATGCACTTCTTGTTGTAATTCATACTCCATTGTTCTTAATGATTGCTTAAGTTGCTATCCACTTTGATACCGCTACCCGTTGTACTGTGCATGATTAGTGTTATTATCAAGACGTGCAGAAATACTTGGGAATATTCACGTTTTACTGGCTAAAGTATATCATTGCAGAAGTGAAAATAATCTACCGGTCAAAACGTTGTGATGGAAAAACAAAAAACAAAGCCGTTTTCTTTTATTTAAATTTGTGTCGAGTGATAAGGTAAATAAAGTATAGTGCAAAGATGGAGTGTTTAAAACTGATAGTAGGAGGTCCAGACCCAAGAAGGCGATGATTTCGTTATAAGTAGAAAGATATATAGAAATTGATATATGTAGTTTCGTACAGAATTGTTTGCATTTGGATTTCTTACAGTCGCCTAACTTGGCCTTAGAAATGTACACTTTCACCAAAGAGGCTGATAATCTGCTGAACAATAAAATTATTGACAACGTATGCCTGTTAGAAAGATATTTATGATTGGCAAATAAATTTTCAATTTTAGTTCAATCAAATAAATTTAGGCATTTCCATTTTCCCTGATTAATCTGACAAGAAAGTTCTAATTGGATTTCATGAGATTCAGTGAGGAATAACACAACAAATCATATATCCTTTAACATGTCTTTTTATGCAAATTATATATTCACACTTGTAAAATCGCACTGTGTTTATATTTCAATGTAATCAAACCGTTATCTTTGCGCGTCCCTCACATGATAAAAAAAGAAGCTAAGAACGTGCTAAAGACACCGCTGGTATGTATGCGTCTATTTATTACTGCTGACATAACTGTTTGACGTAAAAGACTAATTGTCTAGGAATAAACCGCGTACTATGCAATAGGCAACCAATTAATCGAAGAACAAACGAAAAGTGGCGATAAGCCTGCCATCCATTGTTAACGTTTGTCTCTTGCATTAACAAAAGTCATTTTCTCTCCTCGTACATGATTGACATTTACAAGTTTTGTCAAACACTTAATTACCTTGAAAAAGGGCATCGGTAGAAAGATAAGGAAAGAACGGAATGAAGGAGAAGGAGAGAAAGACGGGATTTGGTATGCTTTTATTCGCTTAAGACTCGGAGTTTGATCTCATGTAAGTAATGTCGGTATAAACTTATTAAAGTTATTTCAAATGTGAAGCGCCATAAACAACTTAGCACATCGTTTATTTATTGCGCTCAGTCACTGTCACCAACGTTATCAAAGTTGTGCCTTTTTCTACACAAACCGAATTGACGACCGAAAGCAGACTACGTAAATACGTTTGCTGTGCATAGGCTCCACGCATACATCCGCTTCAACCAAAATAAAAGGAACAAATTAATGACAAGTCAGAGACACTCTCGTTACAAAAAGCAAAACATTAATTCGGAGCAAGCAATGGCTATATATTCTCTAATTAAAAGAAATTCGACACAGATCAACTTGGACGTCAATCTGAGAGATGCGACACAATCCAGCCTTCATGTCAATACCAGCGCGCTGAAAGAGAGAGAGAGAAGGGGGAGAGAGATATATAGAGAGATAGAGAGAGAGATCAACGACAACAACAGCAGCCAGCAACAATCTCTAATTTCAACATTCTCTCTCCAGGCTGTCTTGGTAATAGCAACAGATAAAAGTTACTAGCTTTGAATACATGTAAATAAATTATACATTTATTTGTCCATACTCAAATGTATTCGTTTTTACTTGAACTTACGTTTGCCGAGGTGGAGAAGGAATTAACCTTCACAACAGTAACAACAACAAGGCTCCAGGTTTTACCCATCCCCGCCTTTACAAGAAAGTTATTTCCTCCTCCTGCTTCTAATTTCTATTATTTCCTTTGTTTTCGTTTTTTATTGATATTTTTCTTGCTAATTATTCCTAATTATCCTCACTATCAATAATAATAATAATAATAATAATGATAATAATAATAATAATAATAATAATAATAATAATCTCAATACCATTGTCCGTACAGAAACTCAGATAAAGATTTAAAATAAATTAATTTAGCAAATTAGCTTAAAATAATATTAAAATTAAACATGAATAGGTAGGAAGAGTTATCCATGCAAATGTTTGCGATTTTCAAATTCAAACAGACGATTCAAGCATAAAGCACGGTTGTTCCAGAGAACATAAAGTATGATGTTTTTTTAGTAAGAAATTAAAGTCAATCAACCAGTTTGAAGCAGGAGACTACATATAGCTTTCGTAAATCAATAAAAAATTTTAGATTTTGATTTTCTAGTAGATCGTAGATTGGAAATGAAACAGTGAAATCTGATTAATATCTGAACATTATTAAAATTCTAATAAAAATATTTACATGACCACAGTTATCCATCATTATTAGAACGTTTGAGACATTATCAGAGAACTTCATGGATATAATAAAAGAATTAGGAACGAGATTGAAAATTGAATCTATTGAAGAAACAATAATAACATCGCCAAGTATACTCAGATGACAAGCTTTCCTGTCATCTAATGTCTACATACATGCGTGAAAATGAATCCTTCTTACGATTATCTTTGTAACACAGATTTCTGTTAGTAAGTAATGAGAAGTTTCTTGAAATCTCCCCTAGACTTCTCAGTATTCTTGCAGATTTTTACCTTGTATTCAGTATCGTCTTAATTCTTACTCAAATGCCTATTTTCACTGATGTACAACCTATACAGGACCTAAGAGCCCCTCGAAATAGAGTATTAAGGAGTAAGAGGACATCGGATATGAAAAAAAGGAAAATGCTTTAGAGAGAACCGAAAATCGTAAACAGGAAACAACTGATAAACATCTACTCCTGTTCAAAGACCGAAGAGGAATATGAACCAGACGATAGGTAAACCTATATACTCCTATTAAGGAAACAAAATGTAAATTAATAGTAAATAAAAGTTCAAAGTTTTAGGCGGGCACATTAAAAGTATAGAGTTTAAGTAGATTTTAGAAGGAACCGGAAACCCAATCCTAACCAAGAAACTCCATTACTTTTCAAAAGACCGGGAAGGAAATTTTCTTTCCGTTGTAATCGTTTCTCCCAACATAATTACCAGAATTCTTACTTTTTAATCATTGAATTTCTACACCAATAATAATTGGTGATTAACTGAGATTAAGTATTCTTAACACTAGAGTAATCTACTCTCTATTATAGCTGATTACAATAATACAATCGTCTAGATGGTTCCAACTCTTCCCAAAATTTTAAATCCTTCTAGTCTTCTCTAATCTCTTCAAGACCGTTCCCAATCCGATAATGACTGATAAGATCACCTTCATGTTCCACAACCTAGATGATGAGTGACTATTTAGGAATACAAGAAGTTTGGATGTACAGGTGGTGACAGAGGAAAATAACGCTTCACCTATGTAGTGAGTTTGAGTAAATGGATAGTAGAACGGGGTTCAAGGGAGATAAAAAAGGTAAAATATATTAAGAGCTACAAAGTAAAGAAAATTGTGGAGAGCCATGATCGCCAACGTCCTAGAGGACACATTTTTTAGTAGAAGAAATAAATTCTGGATACCTTTCAGATAGATGATTACCATTTCCAATCGACAATCTTATTTGAAAATCTTGTTCATAAATCTAAGAGAATAATAAAAGTAAAAAGTAATAAGAAATGCTGCAGATAATAGTTTTTAGAGCCAGATAGGGATCATTTCGTTGTGAAATCTACATTGAGAGAAGATATTTAAAAAAATGTTTGGCTATTGAGTAATTCAAAACGTTCTTCAAATTTATCTTTCAAATTTCCAGGAAAAGATTTGGAATTAATTGAAAAGTGATTGGAAATGAGTTTATTCTCAAATTCATTTATATCAAGAAAATACAAACAATTTATCGCGTAGCGAAACCATATACTTCTGAGCTAACCTTTTGATTTCATTGATAACCTCCTTTTCCAATAATGTAACGCTTGCATTCTCTGTAAAAAGTGGCAAAGTGACAAAAGCATGAGATACATTATGGTGTACTCCTGAAATTTCTCTCGCATAAACGTACACTGGTTTGAGAACCCCTTACTTGTATAACTGAAGATTTAATTTGTTTCTACAGCTGTAAGAATTTGCTATTTCGTTGTCCCTTTCTATTTAAACATTGACAGATTACATTCTAGGCCGGATGATACTATTTTATTATTGTATAAGCCAAGTACATAGAGAGCATCTCTCAGATGTTAGGGAATGCGAAGGCTGGACCAGAAGGGCCAACGTGAACATGGAATTCTGAGAGTGTCCGAAAGAATTGACACGCTCTCCACATCCAGATTCCGTAGAGGTGTTGATAATAGTCAATAAATAGATAAGTGTTCCTCTCTTATAATAAAACGAATAAAAAAGGAAATCGTCTTTCGTTGGTACAGCCAAGGAAATGACGTTAAGTTTCTGAAGCCAGTGACGACACGGAACGCAACACAAATGAAACCTCCACATTGCACTAAAAAGAGTAAAGTGAATATGCATGCACGGACAATTAAGTTATTTTGGGTTAAGTTCAATAGGTAGGCAATTTCTCACAAGAAATATTAATCACTTGTTACATTTTATCCTCGGAAGCAAACGATTTGGTAGGTACTCAGGATTCTGTTTCTATTTTCAACTATTCTTTACGCGCATACCTCACTGTTATTTCCTTTACAGTCATGTTTGTTGGTCTGTCTATTCAGATTCTCGCACCATTGTATATCCTCTCGTTACACTGCATCAGTATATTTACTCTTTGCATCAGAAATTTCTGGTAGATTCTGTTGAGGAAGTAGCAGGAAAACCTGAAACCATTAACCATCCGATAGTCTTGCCAACCTAATGATTTTTATACTATTAGATTTACTATTTTATTAATCCCTACAGTTTTTATTTGTTTAGCTCCAGCATCAGTAAAGATATATATCATATTACACACACACACACACACACACACACACACACACACACACACACACACACACACACACACACACACATATATATATATATGGATATCTATTAGAAAATAGCTTAAATTTAGTCAGGAATTAAGTTAATATTACTAATGTCTAAGAAAAGATTATAATAGCTTCTAGACAGTTTACTTTGATATATAATGTCTCTCCTTGGGTTAAGAAGAATAATAAAAATTTCGACGTTTCCATCTAAGCTTATGATTCTGTACAAATAGACGATTTATTGCGTTTATATATATTAGATACACTAAGTAGGTTCATTGACCCTAAAAAGTGTAGGCCTGTACAGGGATGATGGACTAATTGGTATACCTGATAGCAATGGTCCTCTAACTTACATAAAATATATTAAAGCTTTCCAATTTCTAGGACTTAAAATAGATATATCATCTAACCTAAAAATCGTCAGTTTATTGGGTGTTACATTCAAACTCTCGAAATACATTCAAACCTCTCCAAAAAGAAAACCAAACCCCCGTCTACATCGATTTCTACTCGAACAACTCCAAATCAGTTATAAACTAAATTCCCAACACTGTGAACACCAGGATAAACAAATTATCTTCTAGCTGCAAAATATGAAAACGGTGAAATGCGGGCTATAGCACTGGACATCTCAAAAGCCTTTGACTGGGCCTGCCATTTAAGTCTTCTGTATATGTTGAAAAGTTACGGTGATAATATTTGAACTGATCTAGTCTTTCCTATCAAATCGTGAAAGTTGAGCTGAACAGAAACACGTCTAGTTCCTTTCGTACCAACGTTGATGTTCCTCACGTTTCAATCCTTGGTCCTACTCTGTTTTTAATTTTCATGAATGACCTTCCTGATGACGTCCAAGTTCGTTGTTAACTGTGGCAAAAGATGGCTTGTTAATTTTAACGCCTCCAAACCAAAACTTCTCCCCATTTATAGTCTGAGAGACATCTTTCTGCCTTCCATATTGAATCTGTTGCTAGGTCAGCTGCTAAGAAGTTCGCTTCACTGTGTCGTGCTAGACAATTTCTCTTCCCAGAATCTACCTTACATATCTATGAGTCTAGATTTCTTCCATGTCTAGAATATTGCTATGATCTTGCGCTCCTGTTGTTTACCTTGAGCTCCTTGATAAGATCCGAAGAAGAATCAGCAATATTACTGGTCATGACCTGGTGGCTCGGCTTCAGTTGCTTCTCTACGGTCGTAGGGTTGCTTCTCTATATCTTTTCAATAAATACTTTCAGGATTATTGTTCGGATGAGCTCTTCGCTATGGTACCTAGACCCTTTTTAATTTAAGCGCAGTACTAGATGGCGTCAGTTTATTGTTGAGCTGGCTAGACGTAGCCTTAAGTTCTATTCTAATAGTTTTTTCTCGCACTTTCCCTTGCCAACTTTAATCTGCAAAATTTTAAATGCAATGTCAATCGATATCTACTACTGCCCTCCTGATTACTCTTTTCTCTTTCCGCTCATTATTAATGTTTCTGTTCCTAATTCTTCCCTGTAACCCCTGTGTTTTAGTAGCTTTCTTACCTTGCAGGGTTTGAAACGGATTAAAAAAGTATGAATAAGTTTTTATTTATATATATGAATAATTATTTTTCATATATACATGCAAATTTATATATAATTATTTAATTTTATAAGTAATTATTTATATTATATTAAATTAATTGTTTGAATAGATTATCTATCACCCTGACTGACCAGACTTTGCTCCATCTGACGTCTTCCTGTTTGCTTAATTCAAATCGCACACGGGTGGTCGGCATTTTGGAAACAATGAGGAGATCATGGGATTTCGAGGACTAGGACGCCACCTTCTTTCCTGAAGGAATTGCAATACTTAAGAATCATTGTACCATGTGCTTTGATGTCAGAGAATAAAATGCTGAAAACTGTAATTTCTGGGTGAGACTCAGAAATCTTTGAACGACACTCATATATAAATTCTATTTATTATTTATATTATATATTAATGATATTTATTAATTATATAATTAATTATATATTTATTCATATAACTAAATTATTTATTCATATATATATATATATATCTATATATATATAAATATATATACATATATATATATATATACAAATATATATATATATATACATATATATACATACTGAGATATATATAAAGACAGATTATTATTCAGTTATACATATATGATTATTTATATTATATATAATCATTTATATCACTAATTGTCTGTTCATATATATATATATATATATATATATATATATATATATATATAACGGAAACGTAAAACCTGTTTGACACCGCCCGGTGTTGTGCATCACCTTGCGTGGAAAGGAAAGCGATTTATACGATGAACAATGGTATTGGATTGCGACAGAGAGTCTAAGGAATCCGTGCAAGAAGTACGACCTGATGCTGATAAAATAAAATAAAGAAACATAAAAAAATTATAATGGTTTTCTTACATATTCTTTATTTAATCAAATATGGAAGAATCTTTAGCCAGGTGGTACCTAACCGAGACTGTGCTTGTTTTCATATTTACACTTGTAAAGTAATTCACACTTCTCATTGAATTGGCTGTCATGTTGGAGGAATTCGAAAATGAATGGCTTTTTCTTTCAAGTATAATCGACACCGTAAAGAGCCAGCTTTACAAGTTAATATTTTCCACTTTGTTGAGTGGAAAATATTAACTTGTAAAGCTGTTGTCCTGACCTTCAACTTTCACAAATAAAGATAAAGTGACGCGCTCTTGGCTTACTGCTATCTTGTGAAAAATAAATTGTGGTTAGAGAATCTTTGTTTTCATACTCCTTCAGTGAGGCTAGCTTACAAAATGTCGGGTTCACCTCTAGTTCTTACAGTTGTCTGGTATATAAACCTTCTCCATGCATAGTGCAGCTATCTCTATTTCTGCAGTTACAAGAGGGGCTTGGATTTTTATTACGTGTACGGATTTTTATGTACTGTGTTGTGATGTTATTTTTCCATGCAATAATAGCTGGAGTCAATTAATTGTATACAAATTGAATAAGTTATAGGACTTAAATTGAATGGAAAGTTAGTAATAGAACCTTGACAAAAATATTAAAACGGTGGAATATAAAGACATGGGAGTCCTAATCATTTTTGCAAACTAAAGAGGATGCGTGAATTTTGAGAATATTTCTCATTCGATAACCCGTTAGAGTTATCAAATAACACTAGTATGAAAATGACAGAAATAATTGTATGTCTCTGATTAATTTCTGTTTATACTCAAAACTGACTCTAATCTATGCGAATTTAAATTTTTTAACAATGATATTCGCCTTATTCACGGCACAAGAGCTAATCGGGTTAGAGGATTACAGAGTAAGAATCACAGTTTATGGCGATATGATGGAAAGATAACGGTTGATGCTAGATTTGATTATCTTAACATTATAGTGATTGGGAATCCAGCTAAACAGTTCGTGGATATAAGCTTCTGGGGTGAAAATTACATCTCATCAATGAAATACAAAGACAATAATGGTGGTTCGTTAAAATGTGAGTAGGATGGCGGGTCTTATCTGTGAAGGTTAAAACTGCTGGAAGTAAGGAATGTAGTTCGTCTGAACACTTTTCGTGAAAATGGCGATAGAGCAGCGAGAGGTTTGCGACGTTTCGGCTGTGGGAAAGATTGTAGAGTGAAAAATAATTTCATCAACCACAAGGACGTGGAAACGCTTTTGGAATCTATCAAGTTGGGAATGTGAAGACTTGGCAGTTCCTGCCCATATATAGCAGCAGTACTCCATTTTTGTCTGATCTGACTCTTGTAAATGCAGATAATAGTAGGGGGAGCCATGTACTTATTCGAGCGATGCAGTGAACCGACAATTTTCCCAGATTTCAAGCCTTAATAGGTTTTCAAGGCACGGGACGTCCTTAGGAAAATACTCGTTCATCGCGGTAGGTGAAAATTCTGAATTTGCGCCGTGGTGATGGAAATTCACTTGTTTGGTTAAGTACAACAATGATGACGTAATGACGACACACTTTTGTTTTTAAATCAAACTTTTAAAATATAATGAAGCATATGTCTTTTTTTTACCCTTTTTTAAATTCATTTCTTTCGATACATATTTATAAGCAATATCTAAAAAATATCCGATGTCGAAAGGAAAATAAATTATCGTACTCCTTTACGGAATGTGATGAACTCAACAGGGAAAATACAAAGTTTTTATGCGGCATAAATATACTTTATTTAGATTCGATAAGGGGAAAGATATTTCCCGAGAGCAAGTTACTGTCAAGCGACATTTGTTTACAGAACACCCTTAAACAGAGTATTTCTATCACTCAATGTCAACAAGATGTCCATCTTTGATATCTTAGTAGTACAATCTACTCATCCAGTTTAGATTATTTGCAACCAGAGTTATCTAAAGTGACAGATCAGCGGCCCAATTGTATAAAATGGGTTTGATTTTTCTCGTTTGACGGAAATACTTAATCAGAATCAATTCTTTTGTCTCGCTTTTTATACGTGAGTCTATAATAGTAGTAGGGACCAACTAGAATAGCGAGGGACAAAGCCGACACTTGAACGAATCAATATAGTGGAGAGTAGACAAAACTGATGCAGGTAAATCATTTAAATTAATCATTTGAAAGGCAATATAATTTCAACTTTTGTTACACAGCACACTCATTTTTCTAATAATTATTCAAATAATATCAAGAAAAATGATACGATTGATAGTGAAAATATGAGCCAGTTTTTTGTTTGTTTTGAACTGAAGCTTATCCAAATTAAAAATTATCAATTTCTTTTTCTTGTTTTAAATATACACCTTTACCATAGGGGAAAATAATAAATGCATGGGAAATTATTTTAAACGGGCATTTGTTGGGTGATCAATCGTTTGCTTTCTTTTGAAGGCGGGCATAACTGGCCGGAATTTGAAGCGTGCTTCACATTGTCTCCAGACTACAGCTCAACAGGCATCGAGTTAGATCTGGTCAAGATCCAAAATAAAGTTAAATAAAACCATGCTCGCAACACAATGCTACTTCCGACGTCAAACACATCTGTATACCTTCTATACATTATATATATTACAGGTTATTGCACGTTTTTGTATGTAGAAAATTATATATATATATATATATATTTGTGTGTGTGTGTGTGTTTATATGTATGTGTGTATCAGACTACAGGAAATGATATATATATATATATATATATATATATATATATATATATGTATATGTCAAATATTATTAAAAATGACAGATATTTTGTGTCGAATCATTTTTTTACTGATCGACTTTTCAAATTACGAATAATCCTTTTCAGACAAGGATGACATAAATCAACTAAAGTTCATTTCAAAAAATAAAAGTACAAGAGATATGATCTAAGCTTTCGACTCATAATCGGGGTAGGTAGAGACAATTATGTCTCTTTTTACTATTTGATTTTGCTCGTATTTTGGTTTATGCGTACCTCTTTAATGTTAATATGCTCCTAATGCTGCTTATTAAGGTTTTGTCTGATGCCATTCTGTTCCGAAATGAGTCTTCGTGAGAATGTGGTTGCGGCATATCCTATGAATTTCGGATAATTTCTGACGGAATTTCATCCTTATGTGAGAAACGTATTATTTGTAATTTGGAAAAGTCGACCATTAAAACTAATCGTTTATAATAATATTTGACTTAAAGAACATTTGTTGCCTACCTACACAGAATGCATATATATATATATATATATATATATATATATATATATATATATATATATATATATATATATATATATATATATATACACACAGCCGGTTGTTCTAAAAATTAGAATTCACATAGTTAATAACAAGAGCATAAAAAGAACAGTTTTGTTTTAATTTGGTTTTATTTTCGACAATGTTTACTTACACAAACTTGGCTGCAGATCGTCTTCGGGGGTTCTCCTCTCTTGTCTACACTTAGTATTGCAATATTAAGACCTTTATATACGACAGGATATCCTCATAGTAGACTTTTAGCATGTTTGCTTTCTTGCATTAGTTCCAGGAAAAAACTCTAACAGCGCGATAATTAAATTTCTGATATTGATTTCCGTTGGGCAGTTGATTGATTTTCTTTATTGTTCCTGAAATATAAAACACAAGAAAATATTAAAACCAATAAAAATGTTCGAATTTTGTGAAAACAATATACATAAAGAATATCTTAAATTTTAGGCAGTTAAATAAAATATTTGAATCTTTGGAAAAGAAATCATATTCAACACTTCTCAATGTTATAATTGGGATGCTGATCTGTCACTTTAGATAACTTTGACTCGACTACACATGAGCAGGGCCGGTGCGAATTACCCCCTAACAACCTGACGAAGGCGTGTGTGTGTAGGAACAGATAGCAAGCTTGATTGGCAACCCCGGGCAGTTTTTTTTTGTGAAATTCGCTATCTTAGCAAGATTTGTTTTTTCTACCTACATTTATATATGTTACAAATGAAACTAGTCATTTTTAAAGACCGAAAGATTTTTCGCGGATTTTGACGTCTTTCTGGAGTTTTTGTTTTTGTCCAGATCCCTGAATTTCCTTTGCTCATGCAAAGTCTTTTTATCCATAATGTTGAACGCGTTAAATTTATTCCACTTTCACCAAGAGAAATATCAAGTCGATGTTAATAATTGCAGCATAACAATGTAGATTTATTTAACATGGAAAGATCTGTTATGTCACTAATTTGTATCTAGATACAGTGTATTTATTTTCAATTTTTCTAATTGAATTGTTCATCTATTTACATATGCTCTATTATTGTAGGTAATTAGGTTACAATAAAATCTGTATTTTATACCAATACTATCTTATGAAAACAGATGTAGTAGAGTGGGGGGGGCTCGAGACCCTTGCACTGGCCTTGCACATATGCCACACCCTATCTCACCCATCTATACTTATGAAGAATGAAGATCAACAAACATGTACAATATGCCAAGCCACACACACGCCGACAGAGATTTTAACTGAATGTACTTACTAAGCATCTGTAAGACACAAATACTACAAGGAAATCAACAGGAGAAAAGTATTTGAAAATACTGAAACCGGTAACACAATATTCTACCTTAAAGAAATAGGATTATACCAAAACATGTAACACCTACAATATATCTTTTACAAACAATATATCTAAAGAATTATACATTTTCCCTGAAAGTATAAAATATCTGTAGCTGAAGGTATAAAAATGCGTTCAAAATATATGCAATTGGAGCCATAAAATTGTATGCAAAATATTTTCGGTATTAAATAACACACAGAGTTTGATATGCCGCTAAATTAAAATAATAAAACCAATCAACACCTCTCGTATTATGTTTGCATTTGGGGTGATAGATCAATATGTAAAGAAATTTGTCGTATGATATTTGCCTTTAACGCTGTCAATGTACAACTCTGTGCAGTTTGGCTAATTCAGGTTTTTCTTGTAATATGGGTGCTGCTTTAGCTTTCTTTAATATCCGCAGTTTTATTTTGACGTTAAATAATGTGACCGATCCACCAGTTGGTACATATGTTTAACGGTGTAAAACTACTTTTCGGAATTTCTTATGGAATGTTGTGTAGTCAATGTAGTTTTTCGTTTCTTTTCTTGTCATTCTCCATGTCTATAAGCATCTATAACAGTGTTTCTCAAGCGGTGTTCCCCTGAGTAATTTTCGTAATTTTATTATACACGTACGGCGTATTGTTGAAAAATTCCTGGTTATTATAATAAAGGCTTCAACTGCGTATATTATTTCAAATTATAATACTCTTAGGCAATATATTTAGTAATTTCTGTATGGTGTCAGTGTGAAGCCGTCTTCACTGGTTAGTGGACAGAACGTATGCGTGTCTCATTGAATGACTCACTAGAGCACAGGACGCATGCACGGTGTCCATGTATTATGTTTACCATATGAACTATGATAAAATATAAAAGAGATAGATATGAATAATGGTGTGTAATAATTTTTATGCAGGGTATTCACCGAGACATGAAAAACTATTTCAGGTATTCCGCAAGGGTAAAAAGGTTGAGAAATGCTGGTCTAGGGTGTTCTTGTAAACAGGTGTTGGCTAATGCCGTGTCGGTTGCTGTACATTATTGAAATCATTTTTCTTCGCATTCATTACAAGGTTATAGACCGAATTTGGAAATTATTTCACCATTTCTCACATCAATAATTCGGTAAATTAATAAATGTCTGAGTGGTTTATATGTTAACCACTCAATAGTTTCGCGCAATAGCATTATTTGTTAAAATTTTCCAGCAACGGAGTGTCTTCATAATTTTCAAGTTTCCTTTATTGCTTGGTGGGGGTTTTCATTTTTTCTTTTATAAATTTCTTAGGCAGATAAATTCATCTTATATTTATCATAAGTGCCTACAGATAAAAATATTTTGTAAGAGTTATTTTAGGTCGAGACGAACGTGACGCGGACTGCAGTTATTAAATGCCATTTGTTTTCTGTTTCCTTCTCTGACATTTCACTCGTCTTGAAACATTAAAAAAAACAAGTATTGCAATAATTTTTATCCATGTTTACTGGAGTGAAAGAAATGCTCATTACATTTTGATTTGAATCGGATATCGAAGCAGACCCTGTTTTATTCATTAATCTGTTATACCCTCTATCACAGTTTATAACTATTCAAATCTATCTTCTATCATCTATTAACGCGGATGCTATCTATCTATCTATCTATCTATCTATCTATCTATCTATCTATCTATCAGTGAATATACATAATATACAACGTCGATAGCATGAGTTTCATGCAGTTCTTGCATTCTTCAGATGCAAATATGTATATATAGATAGATTATATCTTGACATGAAGAATGAAAGAACAGCATGGAACTCTGAGTTGTGATATCGACTTTGGATATTATGTTTATTCACTAATATATACTTACAGCTCTATTTCACAATATTGAGCACTATATTTATAACACCTAACGAAGAAATATATTTATACGTACGTGCAAATATATGTCCCTCTATGTAGATTTTCTATCTTACCCATTCCTATATATATTATACGCCCCCGACACTCATATATATGTATATACATACATATATATATATATATATATATATATATATATATATATATATGTATGTATGTATGTATGTATATATATATATATATATATATATGTGTGTGTGTGTGTGTGTGTGTGTGTGTGTGTGTGTGTGTGTATATCTCCATGTAAAATGAGAATGAATAGAATCCGGTTCCGACATTCGTAACATTCAATAAAGATTTAAAGAATAGCAGGCATAAGTGCGCCGAAATTCAGTTTAGAAAATATAATGACTGTAATTCAAAGAAAAGAAATAAGAATTGGAAGATCATCTGGTAAACACCTCCATTTAATCAATCAGTTAGCACTCAGTTAGGCATTAAGTTGCTCAAATTGATCGATAAACATTTTCCGGAAAGCAACCCTCTTAGTAAGATATTTAATAAAAATACATTAAAACTAAGTTATAGTTGCACCAATAATCACGAGAAAATCATAAAGTTGCATAACAATAGAACTCTAAAAAATTTAACAATCTTAATCATAATTTTGTTCTGGGCATTCAGTGAACTAATGCTGATAAGGATTACGCATGAGGTGATGCTAGTGTTTAATTTGCAGAACAATTTATAATACCAAAAACAAGTAACTTACCAGTAATTGATATATATGAAGTTTGACTACTAAAAAACCGGAAAGAAAATATTCTCTCATATGATATATATAGGCATTACTAATATACACATTTCAATAAAATCCATTATGTGGTAATCAGTAATAAAAACAACAGCGATCAAGGAATTTGTGAGCGAAAAGGAAGCAAGAGAGAAATATTGTGCTGGGAATTCAGTGAACTAACAACAAAAAGTATTCTATAATTGCCAAAGAAATATGTTGCATACAAGATTTAGAAGGAAAAAAAGATAAGCATTTTGCATACGGTGATGTTAGTTTTTAATTTGCAGAACAATTTATAATACAAAAAACCAGTAACTTACCAGTAATTTATATATATGAAGGTTGTCTACTAAAATTCTGGAAACAAAATATTCACTCTTATAATATATATATAGGCGTTACTCATATACATCTTTCAATAAAATCGATTATGTGGTAATCAGTAATAAAAACAACATCAATCAAAGAATGTTTGAGCGAAGAAGAAAGCAATAGAGAAATTTTGATGTAGACATTCAATGAACTAACAACAAAAATATAACCTAAAATTGCTAAAGAAATGTGTTTGCATACAAGATTTAAAAGGAAAAAAGATAAGGATTTCGCATAATGTAATGTTAGTGATTAATCTGCAGAAAAATTCATAATACCAAATCCAGGAACTTACCAGTAATTGATATATATGAAGTTGGTCTACTAAAAAACTGGAAACATAATATTCACTCTTATATATAAACGTTACTTATATACACCATTCAATAAAATCGATTATGTGGTAATTTGTTTATTTGTAATAAAAACAACAGCGATCAAAGAATTTGCGCGCAAAGAATGAAGCAATAGAGAAATATTGTGCTGGGAATTCAGTGAACTAACAAAAAAAAAACTTAATCTATAATTGCCAAAGAAATGTGATTCATACAAGATCTAGTAGGAAAAAAGATAAGGAATTCGCATAAAGGGATGTTAGTGTTTAATTTGCAGAACAATTTATAATACCAAAAACAAGTAACTTACCAGTAATTGATATATATGAACTTTGGTAAAATACTGGAAAACGAATATTCACTCATATAATATATATAGGCATTACTAATATACAGATTTCAATAAAATCAATTATGTGGTAATCATTAATAAAAACAACACCGGTCAAAAAATGTGTGGGCGAAGAAGGAAGCAATAGAGAAATATTGTGCTACGCATTCAGTGGACTAAGAACAAGAAGTAATCGATAATCTCTAAAGAAATGTTTTGCATGGAAGATTTAGAAGGAAAAACATAAGGATTTCGCACAAGGTGATGATAGTGTTTAATTTAGAGAACAATTTATTATAGAATAATTTCCTGTAATTGATATATATGAAGTTTGACTAGTAAAACCAGGAAACAAAATATTCACTTTCATTATATATATATATAGGTTTTACTCATATACATCTTTCAATAAAATCGATTATTTGGTAATCAGTAATAAAAAAACAACAGCGGTCAAAGAGAGAAATATTGTGCTGTGCATTCAGTGAACTAAAAACAACAATATATTCTATAATTGTTAAAGAATTGTGTTTGCATACAAGATTCAGAAGGAAAAAAGATAAGGATTACGCATGAGGAGATGTTAGTGATTAATTTGCAGAACAATTTATAATACCAAAAACCAGTAACTTACCAGTAATTTATATATATGAAGTTTCTCTACTAAAAACCGGAAATAAAATATTCATTCTTATAATATATATAGGCGTTACTCATATAAAACTTCCAATGAAATCGATTATGTGGTAATCTGTAAAATAACAACAGCAATCAATGAATTTGTGAGCGAGAAGGAAGTAATAGAGAAATATTGTGCTGGGCATTCACTGAACTAACAACAAAATATAATCTATAATTGCTAAAGGAAAATGTGTTTGCATACAAGATTCAGAAGAAAAAAATATATGGATTTCCCTTGAGGTGATGTTAGTGTGTAATTTGCACAACAATTTGTAATACTTATAAAATATCAGTATCTTACCAGTAATTGATATATATGTCGTTTGTCTACCAAAAAGCTGGAGAAAAACATTCATTCTTATATATAGGCGTTCCTCATGGACAAGTTTATTGCGGGTAAAAGAAGGCAGAAGGGAAAGATTATGTGATATAAGATTTTGTTTAATAGCCCTAGAATTATTTAAATGTATAGTTAGTCGTCTGGAGAGCCGGGTGGTTGTAAATCCAATATATGTATGTGGATTAGAAGAGCATTCTTCCAAAGAACATCTAAACTCAACTAATTAGTTCTATCAACCACAAAAGCAACAAAATGATGATTGCTCATTACCAGGTTGGAGGTTTTAAATTTACTAAGTTTTAAGGCTTCGTTAGAATCAACAGGGAACATATTATGGTGTATTATAGACTTAAGGGCCCTTTCATCCATACTGTATTTTCTGTGCATTTGTCTGCTGTAAAAAAGGTTAATTGAGGATAATTTTATTAAACAACATCTTATGTCACATACTGTTTCCCTTCTGCATTCTGACATTCGTAAAATGTTTATAGACAATACTAAAATTAGACGCCTTAATATTTTAGAGGCACTACATATTAAAAGAAATGCAATATATTTAGGAATATGTTTCCACAACATCACCCACGTGACGCCGACGTGATCGTATTGCAAAACGGAACGCTGATCTTAAAATTCAGTTATATTGTTTTGATTATTCTTATATCTATAGTCTTTTTATGTTGACTTTAAATATCGTCATGTAAAAATTCAACAATTCGCACTCGCACAGAGAAATGCTGCCATATATGGTCCCGGGCCCCCTTCTGTTTGTCTCTGGATACTTGATAGGATAGGCAATGTAATACATGTAGGATTATTTCCTAAATACAAAGTATACACATATATATATATACATACACTCATACATACATATATATATATATATATATATATATATATATATATATATACATATATATATATACACACACTTATATACACAGATATATGTTTATATATATATATAATATAAATATATTCACAAATATATGTACATATATATATACCAATACATATAGAACACAAGTACCCATAAAGTGCTCCAGCACAGGTACAATGTTTAGCTATATAAATATATATATATACAAATATATATATATATATATATATATATATATATATATATATATATATATATATATATATATATATATATATACAAAAGGGGAACGTATAGCCCTCGACAGGCTGATACATAGAGATGACCTAGTCATAACACAGGCCGACAAAGGGGGTGCCACAGTGATCTGGGGGATCAAAGAATACATTAAAGAAGCAAACAAACAACTAGCCGACAAAGAAACCTATAAAAGCTTACATACAGATCCCCTCCCCGAATACCAAAAAGAATTAACCAGCTCACTAAAAATAATGCTTCGCAACAACCTAATCGACAAAGAAACATGCACAATACTTACACCCACAAACATTACACCTGCTCGTTTCTATCTCCTCCCTAAAATACACAAAAACAACAACCCAGGAAGGCCCGTCATTTCATCATTCAACTGCCACACGACCAAAATTTCAAAATATGTAGACCATTACATACAACCCCTAGCTAAGGAAGTAAAATCCTACATCAGAGACACAACAGATCTACTAAACAAAATTAACCACATACAGACAGTTCCAGAGAATGCTATTCTAGTGACTATGGACGTAAGGTCACTCTATTCAAACATTAAACACTTCGAAGGGCTAACCGCCCTTCAGGAAGCACTGGCTAAAAGAGGAAAACAAGAACCTTCCACAGAAGTTATCATAAAACTCATGGAGCATATTCTCACATTTAACACTTTTAATTTCAATGGAGCACACTACCTTCAAATAAGAGGTTGTGCCATGGGCACCATTGCAGCTCCTTCATATGCTACAATATTCATGGGAAAATTTGAGGAGACCCATATCTACCCCCTCATTGGTAACGACTGCGTATTCTACGCAAGATATATCGATGACATATTCTTTATATACACGGGCAGTAATGACAAACTCACCCAATTTCTCTTGACCCTAAACACGGTACACGACTCAATTAAATTTGACTACGAAAAATCCAAAACATCAGTAACATTTTTAGACACTCACATTTACATAGATGAAAACAGGAAACTGCAAACGACACTACACACTAAAATCACCGACACCCACAACTATCTACACTTTAAGTCTACCCACCCTAAACACCTCAAAGAGAACCTTCCCTATTCACAAGCACTTAGACTCAGAAGGATATGTTCCCACAATGAAGAATTAAACAAACACATTGAAAATCTGGAGCATCAATTCACAACACGTGGCTATAAACAACACCTAATCAGGGAACAAATAAATAAAGCAATTTCCACACCTAGAGAAAACACCCTAATATACAAGATTAAAACTAAATCTAGCCGCATTCCTCTAGTAACCACTTTCAACCCCACTCTGCCTCCACTATCCCAAATAATCAAAAGTCGCTGGGAAATACTACATCTCAAACCAGACCTAAAAAAACTATTTAAGGAACCCGGCCTTCTAGCATATCGTCGACCTAAGAACCTAAAAGAAATCATAGGTAGTAACCGCATTTTAGGGGACAAAGTAATCCGTGATAAACTAACAACAAAAACAACAGGATTTTCCCAACCATGTAAAAACAAAAGAAGTTTATGTTGCAATCACGTCACACACACGAATTCATTCACTAGCTCAGTCACTAAATCTACTTACAAAATCTATCACGACTCTAACTGTAGAAGTCATAACGTAATTTACCTCCTAGAATGCACACTATGCCAGAAACAATATGTAGGAAAATCTGAATGGCCCTTTCACTACAGAATCAATAATTACCGCAATCGAATTAAGTCGACTCCCCATGAAAAATTATTACCTGTAGAACAACATTTCCGCATAGAAAAACACAATTTCAAAACCCATGCCAAATTCACCATAATTGAGAGAATAGAAAAGCCCAAAGCAGATAACACTAGAAGAATTTTAGAGTTCCATGAAAATAAGTGGATACGACGTCTACAAACCCTGTTTCCAGCCGGGTTAAATCATAAATTAAACAATATAGATAGTAGCAACACATAACCCTACAAATCAAAACCTACCCACATTCCATACCCATAGAAAAAAGACAGGCTTACGGAGGTGTTGAGGCCTCACACCTATACACACACCCACACACAACATACTCACTCACTTTCCTAATGAGCCAAATGATAACACACACCCACAGCAATATACAAGCTAACACATATACTCACTCACTCCCTTAAAAACCAAATAACACACACACACACACACACACACACACACTTACCAGAGACTAAACAACTAAATAACACACACACTAAACTAAATAACACAAACACACACACACAAACACACACACACAAACACACTTACCATCCCCTCCCCAAACACAAATAAACTACTGAACTGACCGAAAAAAAAAGAAAATATAGCTCTTATCTCAAATGACAACTTAAAAGAGACTGTTTGACCAACACAAGGAATGTTAAAAAGATAAATAAATAAACAATAAAAAAACAAATGAAAACTACAGACAAACGTTCGTTTTCTTCAACAAGACATTCATTTCTGTAGTTTACTGCTATAGCAAGCAGAGACATTTTTTTCTCTCCCGATGATGGCCATGTTGGTCGAAACTAGTCGAGGAATATAAATGAAATAATAATAATAAAAGCATAAGAATATTAATCTACAACCCAGTGTGTCTGAAGATTTTAATTGATTTTTCTAATAATTTTTATCGTTCAAAATATATATATACAAATATATATATATCTATATCTATATCTATATCTATATATATATATATATATATATATATATGCAAACATATATATGCAAAAATATATATATATGTATATATATATATATAAATATATAGATACAAATATATATATGCAAATATATTTATAAATACAAACATATATATATATATGCATATATACATATGTATATATGCATATATATGCAAATATATATATATACATATGCATATAGATGCAAATATGTATATATATGTATGTACACACACATATATATGCAAATATAATTATACAAATATATACATGCATATATATATATATACAAATATATACAGATATATACAAATACTTATATGTATGTTGAATTATGATTATTAATATGTAGCGAAGAAAAGCATATTTTAAATAAGTTAATTTATCATATATATAAATGTATATGTATATATAGTACCACACATCTTTATGTATATTTATATATACAAATGTGTATATATATATATATATATATATATATATATATATATATATATATATATATATATATGTGACGTAGTCTGGAATTCCATTAACCACATAGGCGTGAGGAAGAGAAATCCCAATTTCTAGACGGAAATTAGTTAGGTATAAAAAGAGAGAGATAAATAAAAAAAATCAAAATAGATAAGAATCTACTAAGGCTTTCAACTTGCGAGCGAATATGTTCATACCCTCCTCTTCTCTTCACAACTTCTTTCTCTCTTTGCCTACTCTTCCACCCACACACCACGGGTCCATGACTTTGAAGCGACCCGACGCGAAAATGACCTGGTTTCGAAAACCAACATCTATCAGGCGGTCGACCATAAGTGAATTCCAGCCATTCACGTGATCAGGCCATCCTAAGAGCAGATTGAAATTTTGGCCATCACGAAAACGATGCGTGATCTCTTCCCCACCCTCCCGTGTGCCCGGTCAAGGACGAAGAAAACCCACGTGACAGTCTTTGGGGACAGCAAGAATCGGAAAAAGGGTTTTCAGTTTCCGTCCGATCGGTGGCAGACGAACTTCGCTGGGCGATCGTCCCGATTCCAAAGTGGACTGCCCACTGAAATGAGGAAGACAACGAAGTCTACGAATAGAGACGAAAGGGCTGCTATGAAAACTGTATCGACCAACGAAACGCCTATACGTGATGCTGTAAAACTTTGAACACTCCCGAAAGGAAAACAAATTCTGGAAAATTGTCGGCCGACCAAAATGTGTGTTAAACTACGAACTCTCGCTTCGGCGAATCTGAACTTTGTGTGAAAACGCCAACTCGACTTACAGATATGTTGATTCTTTTGACTTGATCCACTTTCTTTTATTTTATATATATGTATTCGCTCGCGCCTTCTTTTCTTCTATAGGTCCCTCCTCCGTTGTTAAATGTATTTCTTTTTTTACCTGTTTGTATATTGGTAAATAAATGTTTTATTTTGAGAACCATCGTCTTGCGTCTGTTCTTCGTTGACTCCCTTGTGTTGCTTTCATTTCTGAGTGAAGACCGAGAAAGGATCCCAAATTTTCTTTTTGAACCCGTGGTTAAATCTATATATGCTACAAGTTCGTAACATATAAAATTGGGGGCTCGGTCCGAGATATCGTTTCTCCCTGTTTTTTTTTACTCAGTAAGAATCGCACAGCTTCAGGGTGTCGGCGAACTACAGGCCAAGATGTCGGTTATAGATAGCTTTCTCACATCACCCTCTATGGATAAATTCTGTCAACTCAAAAAAGATGATATTGTTGAAATAGGGAAGGAATTAGAACTAGAGATAACGAGGTCTATGAGAAAAACACAGCTAGTTAGAATCGTCGCTGAACATATGGTAGATAACGACGTCTCCGACGTAGAAGAATTATGTTAACTATCAATAGACACGTCCGAACTTTCGCAGGCCCACCTCGAGCTCTAGAAAGCGAAAATTGAGGCCGAGGCTAAGGTCAGAGGCGAAGCCGAAAGAGCAAAAGCTGAAATCGAAAAGGCTCGAATCAAGCAAGAAACTCGATTTCGGGAGTTAGACGAAAGGCGGGAACTTTACGAAGCTAGAAGTAGGGAGTTCGACTTAGCGAGACGGGTCCGACTCGTGCCACAATTTAACGAGGCTGATGTCGACAAGTATTTTCAACATTTCGAGAAGGCCGCCTCAAACCTAACATGGCCCATAGAAATGTGGCCAATTTTACTGCAGACCGCATTAAAAGGCAAAGCCCAAGAAGCTTATGCCGCTCTCTCAGTAACAGACTGCGCTGAATATAGCATTGTTAAATCAGCCATTTTAAAGTCGTACGAGCTAGTGCCGGAGGCATACCGGCAAAAGTTTAGGGTCTACCGAAAGGGAGACAAACAAACATACGTAGAGTTTTCGAGACAAAGGGAAACCTATTTCGATAGATGGTGCTTATCGAAAGACATTGAGTGAGATCACGACAGGCTGAGACAAATGATCCTGATAGAGGAGTTTAAAGAATGTGTCCATGATAATTTAAAAACCTACCTCGATGAAAAAAAGGTAGATACTTTATATGAGATGGCCACCCTCGCCGACGAATATTCATTAACGCATAAACGAGGTACGTTCGGTCACAGCAAGCCATCCGAGTTTGGAAGCGGTCCACACCCAAGACGTGGGTCTGGCTCTGGTCTGAATTCGAAGTCTGGACGATCGGTTAGTTCAAGCTATCCACCCAGCCCGAGAGATACCAAATCTCAAAATCATAGTCCTCAGTCGCCAGTCTATCGGCAGACGAATAGGAGAGAGAGGAAACTCCCGATGTGCCACTACTGCAATAAAGTAGGACACCTCGTGTCGAATTGTTGGACGAAGCGGAAAGACGAGTTCGAAGCCCAAGGTCAAAACAAACCCCAAGGTTTAATTTCTTCCGACAATGTAACCATGGATAGGAAGCCCAATGACGAAGATGTGAGGGAGGAGTATAGGCCATTTGTGTCTGATGGATCTGTCGGTGGACGAATATTTTCTATGAAAATTCCTTGGAGATGCAGTTTAATATTAACAGCTTATATTTGTATTTATATTTATATATATATTTAGATGAATGTCTTAAAAACTGTGTCCTTTTCATAATGTTTGTCGTCAATTGTTTACATTCGGATACGCATTGAGCAGATATGTATGTGCGAGAGAAAATCACGGAGAATAGTGTTCAAAGAAGTAAAACCATCCTTGCTAACCGCACGCTCAATCACCTAACGCACGTCAATCTATATGACACTTCCGTCTAGGATACTGGTTCGATTCCTGTCGGAGGACGAATATTTTCTATGAAAATTCCTTGGAGATTCAGGTCGGTAAATATTGTTAATACTGTTTACTATTAACAGCGTATTTACTTAAATGTTGTACCTTTAAAAGGAACATGGTAACATAAACATATCTTCAAAAATATATGTATATATATACTCATATACAAATGTATACATGTATGCATATATATATGCAAACATATATTTACGTAAATATGCAAGTATATATATATATTCATATATATATACAAATATATATATATGTATATATATGCAAATATATATATATATATGCAAATATATATATATGCAACAATATATATACATATACAAATATATATATATATATATATATGCAAATATATATATATATGCAACAATATATATACATATACAAATATATATAAGAAACAATATATATACATATATATATATACAAATATATACATATATATACATATATATATGTATATATATATGTATACATTCATATATATATATATGTATATGTATATATATATGTATATATATATGTATATATATATGTATACATTCATATATATATATATGTTTATGTGTATGTGTATTTGTATATGTATGTGTGTGTGTGTGTATATATATATATGTATATATATGTGTATATATGTATATGTCTATGTGTATATATGTGTATGTGTATATATGTATATATGTGTATGTGCGTATGTATGTGTGTATATATGTATACGCGGATGTGTATATACGTATTTATATTTATATAGTTTTAATTTACGTTTGTTTGATTTTTCATGTATATGAGTGTATTCGTAAATGTATGTGTATATGTTTAGTTTATATGCATATATGTATACGTGCGTATGTATGTATATGTGAATATGTATGTGTATGTATGTATGCATTTGTATATATGTCCATCTTTGTGTATATATATTTTTACTCGCTTTATTTACTTTTTTACGTTGTTGTATGGGTCGATATGGTTATACGTGCTTATTTATATCTATGTGTATGTGTGTACGTGTGTATATGCGTACCTGTATGCGTATATATGAATATGTAGGTTCATGTGTAGATCTGTATGCGTATGTGTGAATGTACGATTATATATGCAGGTAGTTATTTACTCTTTCATGTAGTGTGTGGAAAAATATATATTTTTAAAACAATATATGTATTTATATATATTTATTTGTTTAAATTTTATCTATATATATTTGACCAGATTAGTTATATTTCAAGTTAAAATTAGTTTAATAACATATTAAGCCCCGAATATGTTCATTTTTGGGGGCTATCGCGTCTGATTGTCTAGGTCAATGTGCATGTGGATGTATGTGCATGTGTTTATTGATGTCTATATGTAAGGAAAGCGCATGCATGTTTGGTTGCGTGTTTGTGTGAGTGTGTGTGTGTGTATGAGTTCATTATTTTTTTTTTATCGAGGGTCGTATCTCGTCACCGGTTTTTTTTGTGTGTGTATATATATCTAAATATGTCTGGGCGCTTATGTATTACAACCTGAGTGTGTTTGAATTGTTTTAAGTGAGAGGTAGCTACGATGTGGAAGTTAAACTGTAAAAATGTATACATTTTTGTCTGGAGCTATGAAGATCCTTTTTAACATAATTTCAATGAAAAAATAAATTAAATAGCATATGTATTTTTTATTTTTATTTTTTTCTCTTCGGTAATTCTACAATTTAAAATTTAATAGAGATTTGATTTAGATTTCTAAATAGGTAATTTTTTACTTTTACTTTTAATTTCAAATTTTATAAATCTTTGAATATCTATGATAACCTTGCTTAGTTGTCAAACTTTTCGAATTACCATATACTTGTATTTTGATTGGTAATTCTAGCTTATGTAACTGCGTTTACCCCCAGAGAAGGATCTTTAATTAATTTGAAACTTGTAAAACCATGTATTCTACATTCAGCATCATCACTTGATAAAGACACCAGAAGTGTTGAAACAAAATGGCTATTTTCGTAGTGATTTTATAACATATTTATGTTATAATATTTAAATAAATAAATGTTTATATATATATATATATATATATATATATATATATATATATATATATATTGAAACATGGTTATAACTGTGGAGGGAAAAAGCATATTTTATATCAGTTAATTTATAATATATATATATATATATATATATATATATATATATATATATATATATGTATTTACACACACTTATATGTATATTTCTATAGATATATCCATACATATATACACGAAATATATATATATATATATATATATATATATATATATACATATATACATAAATATATATATACAAATACATATATGCAAATATATATGGATATATATACATATATAAATGTACATCAGTATATATATATGTATATATATATACATATATACAAATATATATATATATACATATGCAATATATATAAATATATAATATATATATATACATATAAATAAAAATACATATATAAATATATTTTTAGTACATATATATATATATATATATATATATATATATATATATATATGCAAATATATATACGAAAATATAAATATATATATATAAAATATATGTACAAATATGTATACATATACAGAAATATAAATATATGTGTACAGATATATACAAATGTATATATATATATATAATTAAATATTAATATAGATAAATATATATATACATATATAATATAGAAATACATATATATCCGTATACATACAAAAATATATATACATATATAAACAAATATATTTATACATATATATACAAGTATAAATAAAAATATGTATATTTATGTATATATAAGCATACATATATATACAATAAAAATATACATACATATAAATATATATATAAATATATATATACATTCTGTTACGCACGTTGTTTCGCTTTCTTTATCAGGAGTATATTTTCTATCACGTTAGCAACGCGATAAAGCGTCCGCACATACGTTGTCGGTGCCTCGAATATGTCGAATATCTAGATTATATTCTTGCAAAATTAGACTCCAATTTAATAGTCTTCTATTTTTACTTTTCATCCGATGCAGGAATGTGATAGGGTTATGGTCAGTGTATACTGTTGTTGGGTGGCAGGACGAAGACACGTACACATCAAAATGATGCAGGCTTAAGACAAGGGCTAGAGTCTCTTTCTCCACAGTTGAATAATTTCGCTGGCACGAATTAAATTTCCGCGAGAAATAGCTGATATGGTGTTCGGTGTTATTAGAATCGACTTGAAGTAGAACGGAGCCCATTCCAACATCACTGGCATCGACCGCCAGGTTAAAAGTTTGAGAAAAATCTGGAGCCTTCAGAATAGGATCAGAACATAGCAAAGACTTAATCTGTTCGAATTATCTCTGACAGGAGGATGTCCAAACAAATTTGGCTTTCTTTGATAACAGCTGGGTGATCGGTGACGCTACATCAGAAAAGTTCCTGCAGAATTTCCGATAGTATCCGGCCATTCCAAGGAACCGCCTTAGGCTGCTGATATTCTGTGGGGCGGGGACTTTCAAGATGTCTTGAACCTTAGCGTCAATGGGGGAGGTTTTGCCATATCCTACTATATGACCCAAGTATGTCAATTCGGCCTTTCCAAACTTACTCTTCGACAGATGGATGGTAAGATTCGCTTGTCGGAACCTATCGAAAACGTTTTGTAATGTTGTAATGTGGTCTTCCCAGTTTGTGTTGTAGATTACTATGTCATCGATATACGTCGCGACATTAGGTAGGTCTCGCATACAGTAATTCATCATCCGTTGGAATGTGGCCTGAGAATTTTTCATGCCGAAAGGCATGACGCGATATTGGTATAGACCATCAGGGGTCACGAAAGCTGATATTTCTTTGGCGCGCTCAGTAAGAGGCACATTCGGGGAATGGGATGGGAATCGGTGAGGGTAAAGGTATTCACCTTACGGTAGTCCGTGCAAAACCCTATCGAGCCATCAGGTTTCTTGACCAGTACACATGGAGATGACCAGTTACTCTGGCTGGGTTCGATTATCCCATGGTGAAGCATGTATCTACTTCTTGCCGTATTATTTCCGCCTTCTGCGGGTTGACACGGTATGGATGTTGCTTAACGGGTTTGGCATTTCCGACATCTACATCGTGTTGAGCAATATTAGTTCGTCTGGGTACGTCTGGGAATACGTCGTGGAAGTTTCGGATGAGATGGGTTAATTCCTTCTTTTCGTCGTGGGTTAAGTGATTTAACTTAGACGAAATATTTGATAGCATTTTTGAATTCGGTAACCTGAGGGGATGATCCATTTTCTTTAGGACTTCTGGGTGTACGTCTGCATGACTGGAGGCATAGAGGGATTCATCTACGGCTAGGATGTGGCTTGGTTTCCCTCTCTCGTAATATGGTTTGAGCATATTAATGTGGCACATTTGTGTTCCCTTCCTTCGGTGTGCAGTGTTCACAAGTTGAGGTCGCTAACCTTCCGAGAAATTTCGTAAGGACCGTGAAATCGAGCCTTCAGTGGGTGACCAGACAACGGTAACAGCACCAGTACTTTGTCTCCGACATCGTAACTTCTTCGAATGGTGTTTCGATCGTACTGTCTCTTCATCTTGTTTTGGGCTGTTTTAAGTTTCTCTCGTGCCAATTCATAAGCCTCGTGCAATCGGGTTCGAAAACGGGATACATATTCTAAAATCGATTCGTTTGTGGGGCTTTCTTGTAACCATCTTTCCTTTAACAGAGACAAAGGTAGGTTTGATTCGCTCAGTCAGTTTGATGATTGTTTCCTATTGTGCTATTTTAATATTGTTGGCAGGACAATGAGGCCGGTTTGCACAGTTTGTTTATTTGTTATTATGCGCTTTCAGATGGCTTGCCTAACCTTCACTCGAAAACACTATAAGCTTAAGCTAACCATATTTACAACATTGCATTTCAGCTGAGCACCTCTTCGGAGATCACGTTTGATCGGAGCATGCTGAAACATACTTAAAGGCATTGCATCCCTTTCTTATAAAACGCTTCAACTCTATAACTTTACATATATTTTACAGAATTAATGTACTTATTTTTAATCCGAAATTCTTTCATACGTTCTTATAGGGGAGCTGATTGAATATATGTCAGTGGGGGGAAAATACGGATGGTAATATGAAAGACGTTTTTGAATTAGACACCGGAATTGTATTTTTATTATTGTTACACATAATAATAATCTGATATTAAAATAAAACAAAAACGAAGCGTCTATTTCAAATACGAATATCTACAACCTACGTCCATCTCTTATTTCTTATCTCTTTACTTCCACCCTTTTTATTTTTTCCTTTTTTCCCATATCATTTCCGCTACGTTGATCGATTAATTACGTCATTGTCTGATCCTTAACCCCTTCCTCCTCAGTATTAAGTATTGTAGTTAAAATAAAAATAAATTGTAAAATTCTCTCTTCCCTCTGTAATTTTGACCAGGTCTCTCACAGTATCCCTCATCACCACCATGTCACCTTATATAAGATTAATACTGTCCTTCAAAAGTGGAAATTTTAATTTCATTTATTCAAACTTGAAAGTGAAGTCTGAAGATCCAGAGAATAATAAATTCTCTGATGAAATAAATTACTAAAATGGTACCTTAAAATGGTCTGATTTTTATTTAAATTATATATATATATATATATATATATATATATATATATATATATATGAAGAGAGCGGCCAACATGTACATCGGTAATTATAAAAATGAATTTTCAATTACTATGGTTTAGAAGAATGTTTTACTGTACTAATCGAGTTTTACGTATGCACTCACCGATTTTTTTAAATATTAAAATTGTATTAACAATTAGAAAACGAATGCGCCCTAATCGAGTAATCAAGATATATATATATATATATATATATATATATATATATATATATATATATATATATATATATATATATATATATATCGATTATAATGGCCGTATAAGTATAGATTGTATATAGAATTCATCTGTGAAAAAAGATAAGATAAAATAATTTTTTCTTTAATCTATTTTAGGGGCATTTTCTTAATTGTATTTTGGGAGTATTGACCGGTTCACCAGGTGTGCGATCACGCTGTTGAAAAAGGGAAAGGGGGTTGGGGGGAAACTAGATGATTACAGGTCCATAACTCTGCTAAACACAGAGATAAAGATTTTGGCCAAGATCCTGCAGGAGCGTTTACAGTCAGTTACCGAGTATCTGTTGGGTCCTGATGAGTTTTATGCTGTGAGGGGCCGAACAATTCAGAGCAACCTGCATCTGAACCGCACGATCATAGAGGGTGTAAAATACGACCTTTGAGTCCGCGCTGGTCAATTTAGATCAGTCCAAGGCATTTGATAAGGTTGACCATCGTTACCTTGCTACCTGTCCGGCAGGCGGCCGAATTCGAACCCAAATTTGCTCCTGAATCGCTCCCACAGTGCTGTGTTACAGGTGAACGGGAACGTCTTGGAGGCGCTTTGGCGCTGTCTACGATGGTCTTTGCAACCATATGAACCTCTTCAACATCCCTTCTGTTCCCGGGGGAAAATGTTTTCATTGCGAAAGTGTAAGTACAGTTCGTCAGGTCAAACGTGATCATTTTTTTCTTGTGTATGACAGGGTTGCTATTGGCCTAAAACTTTTTGATCACCTGTTTTACCCGTTTTACCCGTCATCGAGGTTGTTAATTAGCATTTATAAAGCTTGTGCTAGAGTTTTTCAGATTGATAACAGATGAGAAATCTAAAAATTGGGTACTTTACCATTTCCTGGGATTTCTATTTTGTAGATTTCGTTGCTGCTCGCCTAACATTATTTTTGGTTATATCTTTCAATTTTCGAACAGGTTTATCCTTTATTCTCTATTATTGCTTTTTACGCAATCTGCATTGGGATTATATCCCTTTAAATTGCTCGAAATATTCTCCCTAATATTTTCACTTCTTCAATAGATGCGGGATTTTTGACTTCTTTAAATTCTGCCCAATTCCCATTTAAAATGTTTGAGTTCCATTTGGAATATCTTATTTTCTTGATAGAACCCACATCACATTGCATATCATCTTTTTCTCTCTGCCTTTAATTGCAGTTTCTGTTTAAGTATTTCCTTGATGGGGAAAATTCATTTACTGCTTTGATTCTAAATTTCTGCTGGAAATATCTGAAATTTCATCTAGTATCGATAACCCACTTAATTTTACCCTCCAAGTGGTCTCTTATTTGTTCGTTATTTAATCTTTTATATAATTTTTTTCAATAGCTGCCAAAATAGTTACATATATGGTATTTCTTTTACTTCTGTGATGTTTTCTGTTGTCTGTTCATTAAGAATATTTGCAGTGTTGCAGTATATGTTTGCATAACTTATTTACTGGACAACGGCATGTGAATTTTTGGAAGTCGGTCTCTGTCTGATGTAATTTGATGTTTATTGAAATGATGTGTTTTTGCTTCAATGATTTCAAATCTGTTGTTTCGAGGATTTCTACTCTAATATCGTTTAATTCTTCTCCATCAGTAACAGAGACTGAATCAGAGTGATTGTTTATGTTGCAGCTAGGTTCTTCCTGTTTTATTTCCTGAAAGATAATTATTTTTTCATCCTATTTATTTTACTTTGTATCACATCGTCTATCATATTATATATTTCCACGATTGTCTCATTTTTGTTTTTTATCATTTCTGATTGTAGTTTGATCTTATCTATTTCTCTATTCTTATGGATGTGAATATTGACAAAAATATTTGTGTCTTGATAGGATTTTATTTATTTCCTACCATATCTCTTAATATTTTGTATGTCTGATCGATGATATTATTTTTATATTAGAGTGCAGGGAAAAATGATGTCATGACTTGCTTACACTCTTCGCGATTACATTTCATTAGGTTTCATTTTATTAATTGTTTTGAACTTGTCACCATCTCGAATGCTGGAGTTAATCCGATTTGGGTCACGAGGTGTCTCATTGTTGGTGGAAGAGTTTGTTCCAGTAACAGAATTTTTTTCCCTAGACTGGTTCCTCTATCATCATCATCATCATCATCATCATTATTATTATTATTATTATTATTATTATTATTATTATTATTACACAACTGTTTAGTCAATGTGTGACAACCATCAGATTCAAGAGGCCATGGATCTGCACCCAAAGACCTGTAGCTCAGTCCTTGGTAGCATGGTAGCAATTGTTATGGTATGAATTGCCAGAACAAAACTGAATATATGATCGGACTGTCTTAGGGGTTTTGAGTCCGAATTTGCCCTCAGGGTTTACTCCTGAAGCCTTTTCTATGACTGAGTATGACCGCAAGGCAGCGGAGGTTTAAAATCAGTTTTCCTTCACTTAAATGAACTATCTTCCCGGCTGATGAGCTCCATCTACCTAATATATATATATATATATATATATATATATATATATATATATATATATATATATATATATATATATATATATATACATACATACATATATATATATATATATATATATATATATATATATATATATATATATATATATATATAAACGCATAAACACATACATCTATATTTTATAGTGGCTGTCACATTAACCAGTTCGTTATCAAAAGTAGCACTTCTTTAAGAATTATTATGATTACTTTAAATGATAATAATAGAAACAAATAAATAAGAAAAACAATAAAAGCTTCTAAAATCATCATAAATAATATGAGAACATTCTTTTGTATTAAAAATATTTGAAAGATAAACAATAGTATAATAAAAACAAAATAAAATGAAAACTCTTTACATTGTTCCGACTATCATCATCTTTGCTGCCATATATATCGAAACGTTTCGGCTGTTTTACATTCCATTCGACTTGTTCTCCACTGCCTTAACCAGGTATTGAACTCATATTCTTTTAGCACTGTCATTGGTTATAACTAACGCCTTTATCCACTGTGCTATATGTCATATGTCATAGAGGACATCAGTGTGTGAATTTCTGAGTATTATTAACCGAATGTTTCAGCAACCATTTTTACCAGTGTTCTTATGTGCTTTCTGATGTTATCATTACATTTTTTACCAGAGCTCATATAGCAATTTTTCTTTGTTATTGTTGGTTTTCTCTGGCACTCCATATTACTAGTTCCCATATAGTATTCATTTCTATGCTTGGTCGGCTCAGGAGATGTTTGTGGCCTAGTATATGTGCTGAGTCCTTAAGTATACGAAGTTTCCAATGGTGTTCTTTGTCTATGATTTCAACCTGATCCAACAGAAGACGGTGATTTGCCTTTTCTCTCCATATGTGATCAGCCATGCGTGATATTTTCACTTCCCCTCGTGTTACAGCTTTTTGGTGCTCTTGAAGCCTTACCTTAAGGCGGCGTCTTGTCTCCCCTTTATATATCTTTCCGCAGCTTCACGGGATAGCGTACGCACAGTCCTGTTCTCCTCTATCGGTGGGTCTTACGAGCGATATCTGCGAAGTGTTGTCCCATTTTTGAAGGTTGTCCTGTTGTTATATGGACAGAAGATAAAATGAAATTACAACATAAAACGATTTTCCTATAAATTTGAGAAATAAGTCCTCGTCCTTAAATTACATTACATTCATTATAATCAATAAATCCGAAAGGGGTAAATGAATAAAATTAAAGGCAAATATTGTCAAAATGTTTGATAGAGAAAGAATTCAACTATATTGAAAAAACGAATAGTCAGAGATAACCCAAACAAAACAAACATTACTACTCGGAATGCTTTTCTACAACTTCTAAATTCACGACCTGTTTCATAAAAAAATCTGAAATGTTATTATTATTATTATTATTATTATTATTATTATAAATCAAACATACACTTTGCTCCAAATCACATTTAAATTCGTGCTGATTATTTCACCCCAACCAAAGCAATAGTACCTCTAAGACTCAAGAAATTAGGAATTTTAAAATTATATAAAAAATATTAATGAGAGAGAAATAAAAAAGAGAATTAAGAAGACAAATAATAACGCTTCATATTTCATTAAAATTTTAATATCGAAGTTGATTGGAAAGCAGGAAGCCGTGAGAAAGTTTCCACAAATGATAAATGCGAGAGGAGAATCTGTTAGCGGCAAACTTCTTGGTACGTCGAGAGATTTCAATTATAAAATAATCATGTCTAGCGGCCAATCTTGTATTTGGACACTGACAATTTTTCCCTGGGCTCCCAATTAATCAGACCTTAGTGCAAGATCCTCTGTCATTGTTTAACGCGCTGAAAACATGAGGGGGGCACCCTAACTTCTTATTTAGTATAACATTAATGTACTCTCAAGATAAAAAATGTTCATTTTTGTCATTTATACTACAGTGTAACCCGGATATAAGAGACCCGGATATATGAGAAACCCGGATATAAGAGACTTCTTCTCCGGTCCCGACAACTCTCTTATATCCGGGTTACACTGTATTATTTAAAGAAAAATATTAGCGTTTTACTTAGCCTCAATAAGAAAAGCAATAATAATTTTATTCTTAAAAATTAATAAATGTCAAAAATTAATAAAATTCCAATATTACTGGGATAAATAGTCATTGAAATCTTTTCAAGTTGAAGTTATTTTCGTATTTGTCGTGTCTATCATGCTTTGCTCAAGGCAATTTAAAGGCGTCTTTTAAATTAAAATGCTGTCTCGACCATCTTTTTTAACCGGCGTTCACAAATTTTTGGCCGTACATTACAACAAATCGGCAAACCGTGACCTTTTTGTCGGGTCGAATTCTAAAACCAAAAGCAAGGAATATTCTCTGATATGGTTCTATTGATTCCCTCCCATTCCATTTTTCCTTTCTACTTTTAATTCATGATGCTTCTTTTTTATTCTTTATATGTTGATTTAAACATTTCAGATACATCTGTGAAGAAGCAAATGATTTTTAAATCTTGACATTTTAAAAATTAAACGTAAATTTCAATTTCTTGATAATGTAGTAATAGATACACGTATTATATAAGTTATTTCCAATGTTTTAAATGCTTCACTTATTTTATATTATTTTCCAGACATTTATAAATCTACCACTCGTCCGAGCATTGAATATTACTGCCATATCTGGTCTGGTGTTTCTGCTATATATCTTGAGATTTTCGACAATATCAAAATAAGTATCAGTAATGTTATTGGTCTTGGCCTGGTATCTTTCCATCAGGAATATTCCCACAGCTTTCATGTTTCTTTTCTATGAATATATTCATGGCGAGTGTTATAAGGAGCTCCTCTCTTTTTTACGTCACCCGCACAAATTTAAGCGTACTACTCGATTGGCAACTTGGACTCAACGTTTTACTGTTGTAATAGCAAGCTGTAAGAAAGTTCTATTCTAATAGTTTGTTTTCTCCTACTTCTCACCCGTGGAAATCTCTTTCACTTTCCTGCTTCCTATCTTATGTTTTCCCATATGCTGTTCCTTTATTGTCCTTTCCCCTCGCTAATGTCTTCTCATTATGTTTACTGGGATATATATATATATATATATATATATATATATATATATATATATATATATATATATATATAGATAGATAGATAGATAGATAGATATATAGATATATATATATTTAAATAAAATATTAATATAAATTAAACAAATCACCAAACTATTATGACTAAAAAATTTAACTATAAATATCAAAACAAAAAATCGGACGGAAAATAGTTATAACTCTTATATAACGAGAAAAATGAATAAAAAAATAATATACTGCGTTACTTAGAAAATTTCTTTTGTTTTGAATGTAATGAACTCGACCGGAAGTCGAAAACGGCATACTGATTTTTCATTCCAAGCAGTTAACCATTCGGACAACCGAAAAAGGTGATAAATACTTGAACATGTTAGACCCTTGGTACTGTGCCACAACACTACAGATACGCTGTGCAAACAAACATTTTATAGCAGAACGACACACCTGCACATTAATCAAGTGTTACCAGAGAGATTTACTTAGAAAACTACCAAATCGATGGTTTGCGAGAGGTCTCTAGACATCACGCCTAGAGTTGTTGCCGGGGTTCATATGAAGAATACTGTTTACAACAAAAATAATCCGAAACACTAGGATTTAAAATCTTTCATTGAAAAATAGTAAGCTTTCACAACGTCTGAAATGTGTTCAAATGTTATTCGTCGTTTTTATGAAAGACCGCAAATTTGCATTAACAAGCGTGGGTAATCTCTTGAGAAATATATTTTGTTCTTGTTGTTTGATTTGTAAATAAATGTTTCATTTATATCTCTTTTTGCTTTTAATCAACAACGTGTCTTAATGTCCGCTTTATGCGTTCAATCAAGTGTGTTGCATCTGTGATTTTCATTGAGTATATATTCTCCGATCGCATATCCCAGAAAAGAGATCAAGTTCAACTCAATGAAACAATATTGAATCTGTGGTTGGAAAAACATAGTTTATGAGGTTTCCTGTGGGTTCAGATTTTACAGTCAGACTGTGATTTATCTTCCCATTATGGTGGTTAATTTATTCTGGAGATTATCAGCTTGGCACAAGCCACAACAAGTGTGGTACAGATGTAAGCGAAAGAAGCTGGAACAGGAGATTATGGGGATAAGGAGGATAGATAATGATTGATCAAGGACGTGAATAGGTTATGGTTCGAGAGAACATTCACGCATAGCCTCTTCCGACAAACAGGAATTGAATATAAAGAGAAATATAGTAATTCAATCCTGTGGACGTAGCATGGCGGGTCCTAGCTGTAAAGCGCAGATCAAGTGAAGCTAGGGAATGGAGTTGACCAGGCATTTGCCATGGAAATAGCGGCAGAGCAGCAAGTGTTTAATAACGTCTCACCTGTGGGAAAGACTCGGTAGGTTGAAAATTATCCTAATAAATTTACCTAAAAGCTTTTGAAATCTGTTACGCTGAAAAGCCAGGTTTGGCACCTCCAGCCTAGATATATCACCAATGCTAAACATTTAGTCCAATCTGATTCTTGTAGACGTTGAGTATGACAGGGTGAATCTAGTACTTCCTGGGACGGTACAAGGGACTGGGCGTTTTCGTAGCATCTTTAGCACTTAATCGCATCTACTTTAGATCTGAGTTGAACTTGAGTCCTAATAGACATACGAAGGATAAAAGCTTCATTAAGAGTGCCACCGTTCAGCCTGACTGGAGAAAATCCGAAATTAGTTCAATGATGATCACAGATTACTAACTTGTTTCTTGAGTTATTGAAGTTAAAACAATGTTTTACCCATGTTAGAGCGAGGTTACTGGAATACATCTCTACACTTTCTTTAGGACAATTTTCATGATTTTTCAGCACAAGTATAAAACATATGGGGTACCAATGATAATAGAACTCACTGTATTAGTCATTACTAGCTAAGGGTTAAATGGCTAGAATCTTTTTTTAATCATTTCAACCCAAACAAGGGAATAAAGCTACTAAACCGAAAGGGGTTACCGTGTGTTAGAGAATGTAAGAAAAATCTATTAAGGAGAGAGAACAGGAATTAATAACAATGTTGACTGGGGAGCAAAAAGCCGACAGAAAGTTCCACAAGCGAGAATGAGATAGAAAAAAAAATGTTACTACAGAACGTATGGTTATATTTCAATTGTAAAGTAATACAACCTTACCGTTAATCTACTACAGAAATTAACTTTATAAATTCTAGGTACCATACGGAAAAATTATCCTGAAAGTATGTATAGAAAATGTACAGTGGATCTATGTCACGGTGCTAGTGACAGAAGGCCGAAATTCCAGGTCAGGATCAATAACATTGGACATTTTTCTTTATGAATTATCTATGGAAAAGTTTATGGCGTTCACATTAACGGAGATGCAGGGTTTTGGATTTTCTGATAATGACTGCAGTGGATGATGTTGATATATTATTTTTAATCTGGTAATTATATTGTTATCTGCTAAAGTGGTATTACCAGTATTTATTTCAGAGTACCAAGTGAAGTTCGAAATCCCGAATCAGCCGCAATGATATCTGTGATTAGCTTGCAAAATATTACAAAAAATGACAAATTGATTAATGCTTTGGCAAATAAGCAAATCAAAGCAAGTTTATTATTCTCTCCATACACGTTTGAAAATTACTTTATTTTCAGTTTAGCGTTAACAATTTGCTTCAATGTGTGCATTCATTTTTTCTCCATCAATGTAAACATCATAAAGTTTCTAAGTGTATTTCTTAGGCAAAACCAATTTCATAGCAAGTTCATATTCACTAGGCAACTCGGAAGGGACGAATAATATTTAGCGAGAGCCCAGGATTATAAAGATCGATTTAAGAGGTACCTCCGAAGAGAGCCGAATTATATATGCATTATAATTTTGCTGATTTTTTCAGGTCATCACACAGGGCGGTATTGAAATGTACAGCTTCCCTTCAACAATGCCCCCCCCCCCCCGTTTGAAGGCACAAGATATTAGATTTTACTACTAACAGAGATCATAACGTTTAATGTAAAATCAAATGCTACTCTACAGGTTATATTTAAATAACAATAAACATTTCATTTGAAAATATCGATGAATTTACTCATATCTGTTAAAAGTTTTACAGATTATTCTTCCATTTCTTTATCATTCATTGTGATACAGTTCTTTAATTTGTTTTGGTAACGTTTTAGTAGAAAGCATTGCCTCTGCATAAAATGGTTGGCTTAAAGTATGTACCATCGCATTGTAAGTTTTAGTGCGTTCTTCTCTAAACGTATTGACATTAAAAACATATTTCATATCAATATTTAATTCCTAATCTCTTGCAGTTTCTCTTGTCGTTACTATACAGCTGCAAGCAATGTTGGAAATTAACTATTATAACTTTGCTCATCACCGATTCATTGATGACTTAACTGAAGGCTCAACGAAATGCGGTCAAAAAAGCAACTAAAACTTGAGATAACAACAAAAAAATATAAGTTCACTTATGGTCGGGAGCACGTCATCGATGAACCGGGCAAAGCTGAAATTATATTGCTTGACTGAGAGCAGATCATAGGATGTAAGGTGCTTAACAACTCCCGCATTGATTTAATGAGTCGGGCGTTGAATTCGATGAGAATTTCTGAGCAAAACATTCAGCCTTATCTGCTGAGGAAGTCAATACATCAATTGAGTCGCCAATAATCTCTTGAACCAAACTCGCCAGATGCAATACCTTGTTTCATTTTTCTAGCAAATAATAGCTTTGCTTCATTGAGGACACGCTTGTACTCATTGCAGGCAGAGACAAAGAGACGTCTCTTTTGATCAGACATTCACTTCGGTACAGATGGAATGTTATTCCTATTAGCAATAGCAGCTGTGCAAGGGGTTGAAAACCAAGAAGATGAGCGCGATTTAACTTTGTATTTTCTGCAGGGATGAAATGATTCGATTTCAGACGCACATGTTTGAACTGGGAGATTAAAAAAATACATTCCAAAAGGACATCGCGAAGGAAATCACGGGACGAGTCACAGTCGGCGCGTTGATAACATATATTCTGTTAGCAGCATGTTCTTTGCTGGAATAGAAGGAGATGTTAACAAACACTACAGCATGATATGAGGTGCCAAAATCCAACTAAAAGAAAATGTACAACCCATTTTCATGAAGAAAATAAATGTACCTTTCGCATCATTAGAAAAAATAGACGGAGAGTTGGATAGACTCGTGAAAACCGGTTTACGTGAAAAATGAATCGGATGAGATAAAGTATGCGCTGATTTCTCGACGGGATTGAATGCAGCGATTAAGGATTATCATTATCCTCTCCCTAGTCCAGAGGACGTTTTCACAAAGTTGAATGGAGGAAAGTTTTTCTCAAAGATAGACTTGCGCGAAGCATACCTACAAGTACCAGTAGATGAGGAAAGCTCGAAGTTAGTCGGACTATTGTCCTCATCTTTGTCGCCATATTTGTCACAACGTTTCGGCCGTTGTACGCTCCGGCCTTCTTCAGGTGGTTGGAATTTCGAACTGAACCCTTTATTTCGATCACTGGGGTAGACTGTTCTAGTTCCACGTGCCATGTTTGATGGATGTCAGTTATCAGTTATCTCCTGCTGATTTTCCCTCTGAACGTTCTCCACTGCCTTAACCGGGTATTGAACTCACACTCTTTGGGTCTGTCACTGGATCTAACCAACGCCTTTATCCACTGTGCCATGTGTCCTTGGCACGTGGAACTAGAACAGTCTACCCCAGTGATCGAAATAAAGCGTTCAGTTCGAAATTCCAACCACCTGAAGAAGGCCGGAGCGTACAACGGCCGAATCGTTGTGACAATTATGGCGACAAAGATGAGGACAATAGTCCGACTAATGTAAATACTGTACATAATACCTCATCTCAGAAATATAGACAGCTCGAAGTTGTTGTGTATAAGCAGAAAAAATAAAGGATTATATGAGTTCCAGTGATTACCATTCCGGATCAATATCGCGCCGGCGATATTTCAGCAAATAATGGACACTATGCTAGGCGGACTGGATTTCACGATCGCATACCTTGATGGCATCCTGATAAATAGCAAAAATATTGAACAACACTAGGAACACGTTCAAGAGGTTTTCAGGCATATTAAAAACTACAGTTTTAAGGTAAAGAAAATAAATGTGACTTCTTTATGAAGGAGATAAAATATCTGGGCCATATTATTGAAGAAGTATTAGAAGACCAGACCCAGAAAAATACCGGCTCCAAAGAAATTATCCGAATTACAAAGCTTCTTGGATTTAGTAAATTATTATCAAGAATTTATTCTTAACATGCACAAATTACGTGCACCCTTACCGAACTGTTGAAGAAGGAAAAAGTTTGGGAATGGTCATATGAATGTCAGAAATCTTTCGACAACATCATTAAGACTCTAACAGTCGATTTATTTTTAACGCCCCATGATTCAAAATTGGAAATAATAGTCGCGAGAGACGCGAGTGCATATGATGTTGGGACATGTATACTCCATAAAATGCCTGATGGGACATTAAACCCATCGTGCATGCGTCAAGAACCTTAAAACAGCCGAACAAAATTACTCGCAAATCGAAAAAGAAGGGCTGGGGATTATTTTTGCGGTTACTAGATTCCACGTGATATATTTACGGTATATTTTTGAACTTACAGGCGGACCACAAACCGTTATTGACAATATTTGAATCAAAGAAAGGTCTACCTGGGGACAATTTTATTAAACTATAACTTTAAATTGGAATATCTTCCAACAAACAAAGTCGGGCATGCCGAAGATCTTTCGAGACTAATACCAAAGAAAACGGAGCCATTGGAAGTTTCCGTAATTGCTGCTCTACGATATGAGGAAGATATTAGAACATCATTATGTAGTACAATTTGAAACCTCCCCGTATCATTACAGGAAATGAGAAACGAAGCAGTGAATGACGCAGTTATAAAGGAAACGAAAACAAAATTTGCAGGAAAAGATAATCATGTATCAGACAGTTGTTCGTTATGTGATAATGTTCTACTATATAACGAAAGAGTAGCAATCCCGAAAACGCTACAAAGGCGAATCCTCAAGGATTTTCATATGGGCCACCTAGGAAATGCGAAGTTACGTATATTGGTCAAACATGGATCAAGATATTATACATATGCTGGACAAATGCAAGGGCTGTTCATTAGCAGCCAAGGCACCGCCGATCATCTATAAACCATGGCCTAAGACAGATCGACCGTGGTTGAGAATCCATGTAGATTTCGCAGGTCCACTAGATGGTTTTTACTACTTGATTGTAGTAGACAGTTACAGCAAATGTCCAGAAGTATTTCGTTGTAGAAAACCTACATCTGAGAATACAATAAATTGCCTTCACTAGCTCTTTGCCTCTTTCGGAGTGGTTGATTGTCTAGTCACTAATAATTAAATACACTTTACATCTGCGGATTTTCAAGAATTTTGTGAAACTTTTCAGGTGAAACACATTAAATCCCCGCCATCTCATCCAAGATCAAAGGGGCAATCGGAGAGTTTTGTAGATACATTAAATGGAGCATTAAGGAAAGCTTATGGCATACCAACAGAAATAACTTTAGAACAATTCTTGTAAGTGTATAGAATTACACCGAACAGTACTAGGCCGGCGGAAGTGATGTCCGCCTGAAAAATTAGATCGGTATTCGACAAATTACTGCCCAAACAGACAAAACAATCACCAACGTCGTTTGTACCAAAACGAAAACTTAACTCAGGGAAGAACCTTTTATATGTACAAAAATATTACATCCTATTGGGAGCCAGGTACAATAGAGAAATGAATCGGGAACGTGATTTACATAATTCAGGGTCCGAATTCTCGCATGAAATCAGATCAAAAATAGGCTGTTAGAGGATTCTAACGGTCAATCTCGGGAAAAGGAAGAAGTGATGGACACAATATTTGACACATTCAATATGCAAAGGCCTCAAGCAATTTCAAAACCGCGAAAATCAAGCAGAAAAAGACATTTTACAGAGCCTTTGATGATTAATCCGAAGTGGAAAAAATCTTAAAGTCCCCTGCGAGGTAAAAGCTTTGCGAGGGTGGTGTTATGGTACCTTATCTATAACGACAGAGTGAACTCTTCCTGACACTATAAATACTGCGCCTCTCAAGAGAGAGTGAGGAGACGGAATCGAGTGGAGCCAATTGTAGTTCACTCCAAACAAGACTGACAGTCATACTAACAACTTCTACATCTTGCGTTATTATTCTGCGTAATATATCTTTGTTATTTCTACTTTAGTGTTCGTTTTGTTCTTTCTTGCTCCTAACCTTGGGCCATAACAGTGACGACGAGGATATTGAACAATAACAGACAGATAGATAGACATAGAGCTATATCAACAATTAAGCAACAAATTGTACAAAAATGGTAATTATCAAAAATGAATATAAAGAGGAATGAGATATTGGTGTCTTTGACGTTTGTAGACACCACATACTAAATATATAGGCTGATCCATTCTTCCGTCTTCCTTATGTGTTATGGATGATATAAAATAATCACGAAGGCAGAAGAATACATCGACTGAAATGTGATAAAAAAAGAAATATAAAAAAGAAATTTGAGCTTCTGAACTTTCAGTAGATAATCTACGAACTATATATCTAAAGAAATCAAACGTTTACATGGAAATTATAAAATAATATTTATAAAATATTTGTACTTAAGCGTGACTTCTCTGTGTCATTTAAAACAACTTCCAGTACAATCCTAATCCAACCAGCGAAGTTTTACCAATTACATGACATTTATACCGATGGTCTTCTGATCAAGAGAAAGGTTAGGAGCTGTAATTAGTCTCCTTCAATCAAACATCATACTTTGCTAGTGTAGCATGTCACTTCTCGTGTTACAGCTTTCTGGTGTTCTTGAAGCCTTACCTTAAGGGGGCGGCCTGTCTCCCCTTTATATTTTTCTGCAGATGCATGGGATGGCGTACACACAGTCGTTAGTCATATTCTCCTGACTGGAGAGGTCTTACTCGGGAGAGATATCTCCGAAGTGTCATCCAGCCTTTGAAGGTTGTCCTGATATATGTTAAAAATTGGGATAGAATACAAAATGAAAATAAAAGAAAAAGGAAATAATTAGATGAAGTTAACCAGACTTCAAATACAATTTTAATAAGAGCTTACATATTGAAACGCAAACAAAGAGCAGCATTGGCAAAAGACTAAGATATTTGACTTGCCGTCTGCAATAAGTGCGATAATAATCCATCTTTATAGGGTAGATCATCCCCGCACTACAAGTTAGCAGAAGCTTCCCTAAGGAATTATTATTATTATTATTATTATTATTATTATTATTATTATTATTTCTGTATATTACTTTTCCTATTTTTTATCATTTAGATCCGGGACCAAAATTTGGTCCTTATGACCTACAGGAGAATTTTCATTTAAATGATACCACTTTTCTTAGTATTTGGGATGTTCCTAGTAGGGCGATCTTCTGGGTAACTTGTATGTTGATGTTACCTGAAACACTGTTACTAAAATTGTTCATTCCTTTTCTCACGAAGCCCAGTGCTCCGATTACTATTGGTACAATCACAGCCTTCATTCCCCACATACTGTTAATCTCGATCCGCAGGACCTTGTATTTGGAATAGTCGTCGATAATTTTCATGGAGGTGTTTCTCTCAGATTGTATTGTTATGTCAATAAGAATACACTTCACGAATTTCTTGTCTTTTCATGTCTGTTACCTTTTATTTCACTGACAGTATGAATTCGCATGTCCCGGGGGTTAGTTATTATTTTGGGTAACTATGTCTGGTTGGTTCAGTGGTTTGGATTTTGTTCTTATGCATACCTTCCAATTCACATATGTCGCTACCTTGCTATGTATGTGGGTAAATACATTTTTGCTAGTTCCGGACATTCTGAGATAATATGGTTGAAATTTTCATCATATTTTCCGCCGTTCCTGCATTTCGGGTTAGTTCTATCATTGATTATGTGAGAGAGATAGGATCTGGTTGTGAGGCATTGGTTCAAAGTTGCAGTAATTAGGCTTTCAATTTAGACTCAGATTTCAATTCAATGTTCCTCAGCCACTGATGCGTTTTCTGTTGGTTCAAATTAATTTCTTTCGTTCTTTTTCGGTATTTCATCCGAACATTAATTCGAATCATCGACTTGTTATTTCTAGAAAATTCATCCTGATATCTCCGGTCCGGTCTGATTACGACGTATCCATTCGTTCTACTGTCGAGCTTCAGCTAGCTTTCATATTTATGAGGACTGCAATATTCACCCCAAGGAGAACCTCGAACAAAACCGATGAAGAAGGCAGATACCCCAGAGATATCTGCATTGCCTACGCACTAATACTATTGATGAACCCCCCCGCATTCCTGATAAAACAGGACCTCAAGAGGACATCATTGACCACTTCCCCCTGAGTATTGTGGAAGGGCTCCAATCAAATAACGAATAGAGGCAAAGTGTCATTGCCTACTAGTATCTAGGTTCCCAAGGTCATCCCTTACAACGGCAGATAAGGCGAATGTCTTTGCTAGAATCGTTGCTTCTAACTCAACTTTAGATGACAAAGGCTATCCTTTTTCTGACTATAAGCCCTACCCCACCCGTTTGACTGAGCACAATCTTAGTAATATTATTATTATAACCCAGGAAATCTCAACACTTATCAAAAGTCTGACCATAAGAATACTGGTGCAAATAAAATACCAGGGGTATTAAACCAAAGTTATCACCGACCTTAGCGAAATTATTTAACAATTGCTTGATCTGTCTATATTTCTTAGATCAGGTATTATATATATTATTTACATTATTCGGACTATTGTCCTCATATTTGTCGCCATATTTATTACAACGTTTTGGCCGTTGTACGCTCCGGCCTTCTTCGGGTGGTTGGAATGTCAAACTGAACCCTTTATTTCGCCCATTGGGGTAGACTGTTCTAGATCCACGTGTCATGTTTAATGGATGCCAGTTATCAGTTATCTCCTGTTAATTTCCCTCTGAAAGTTCTTCACTGCCTTAACTGGGTATTGATCTCACACATGTTGGGTCCTGTCACTTGATCTAACTAACGCATTTATCCACTGTTCCATGTGTCCTTGAGATATTTCCGATGTCATTGGAAAATGTCAACTGTATTCCATATGAAATTTGGAAACGAATATTATACTTCTTGCCATTTACGCTGGAGATCTCAATACGAACATTTCGGAGTGTTTGAAGGCAATACGAGGACAGTTCAGAGGATTTGGAAAGAGTTGAATGAATCTAATAATTACAATGGTTTTTGGAATGATCATTAATAGTGGCAACATTATACATCCACTCATCTTCACACAGGGCGTGAGACTCAACACGGATGCCAACATCAAGTGCCTTGAGGAGGTAGCACTTCTCTGGGTCAAGAGGGTCGTTGCTAAAAGGCCATATATCTTACAACAGGACTCTGTGTCATGCCACAGCAGCAGGAGTACCCAGTCAGGGTTGTCCGACAATTTCTGAGATCACATCACTTCTTTGCATCACCTAACAACGAAGATTTGTTTAATCATTTCACTCCAATCAAGGCGAGAATGCAACTAGTACGCAAGAGGTTATAGAGGTTAAAGTGAGATAAAAGACAGTGTATTAGGGGATCGAGGAAAATATATAAAAGATGAATGGAGTTGAAGAAAATAGAAGATGGCGATTGACATTGCGTTTAAATTTTTGAAGATTGTAGTTTTCAGGGAAGCAAGTAAACTGAAAGGAGTTCCACCATTGACTAGTGTCAGAGAAGAAACATTTGAAATAGAAGTGGCGGTTACACTTCACTATTTTAACTGTAAAATGTAGCTGTTCTCCTCCAAGATGAAAACTTGAGGGTAAGAAGGCACAGTGAGACGCCATCCAGGAGCCAGGTAGAGTTATGCTGATAGCGACAGGGAATATTCTCTGTGGTGTTTAAGTGAGAGTAGTTTAGTTTTGGTGACTAGCTGCGACCTGTTCCAGCTATTCAGACAAACTATGTGCCTTCGGGCAGAGAGGAAGCCGGACGAGGCTCCGCCGAAGGGCAGAGTCTCGTTCGGTGGACATGTAACCCTCGTGGTGGGTAGCTGAATATACTAGTTTGGGAGGAATTAAAATTTACAATCAATTTCCTGGCCAGTTTGTAGGTTCTTCTCAAGAGCAGTGGCCTGGTTAACTTTGTCAGCGATGACGGGTTTGCACTTGAGATAATAGTAAAGGATCATCTACATAAATGACTACCTGAAGACATCAGGAAGATCATTGATGAAGAATAGAAACAGCATAGGACTCAGAGTAGAGCCCTGGGGGAAACCCGCATTCGTGTGAAAGGTTCTGGAAGCGATCCTGTTACGAACGACATTCATTTCGTGATTTGATAGGAATAATTGGATTAAATCAAACAATCGTCTTGTAATACCGTAATTGTGAAGCTTACGTAGAATACCAGCTTTCTAAGACTTCTCAGCACCTTTGATATATCTAGAGTCAAAGCTTTGCCGTTATTATCAAGAGCTTGATACGTATTCAGTGATGGTTGTAAGTCCGTCAACCGTAGACCGGTCGAAAGGAATCCATATTGCTTGTCAGAGAGTAGATCGAGCTGTGGTCCACGGATTCCACAGCACAAATATGTATAAATGCCTGAATAAGTTAATTAATTTTAACTTAGTATAAGTACGAATAACAACTCTTTCGAACTGCGTTCTCATAATCCCCAGTCAGTAACCACCAAAAACAAAGATATGTAAGATGCTATTCTTACCTTAGATAAAAAAAAAATTGATGAAATACATGACGCACAAGAAAAGTTTAAAAAAAAAAATTGTTCTTAACTTCACATATGAACTTAAAAATAATAAAATATGTTTTCGTGATAGACTCTAACAATAATACATTTACTACATTCTCATATTAAAAAAAAACAACTCGTATAAACACGTGCACTTGAAACTATAAAAATGAATGTCCTGACTATTACAAAATAGCTATTATACAAAATTTAATAAACCGTGCCGAACTATTCTACGATAAAAAATGTTTACACTGAATTAAAAAAAAACCAATAAAAAACTCTCGTTAATAATGACTTTCTTATTGCATCGTTGTTGACCAAATTAGACGCTCTATTTGGAAATATTAACATAAATAAAAAAGAACATAATACTTCTTCAAATGACCCTAAACATATGAACCTACTCTACCATAATAAAATACATTCTATGAAAAAGATGAAAAAATCCTAAAAGATCTCATGAGTATTAATATATTCACCACTGATCCCAGTAAAAAGAAAATAACGGTAATTAAATATTATACTAAATGTAAAACAGATTACTTCATATGTAACAATATAAATCGTACGCAATAACTCTTCTCCATCAACTAGACCTTTGAAAAAAAACAACATTGTATATTAGTTCAAATGTTTTTGGGAGATTGTATATCAGACAAAAAGTAAGTACATGTGTTGATATGACGACCACAACATTATCAAGACGTCTTACACTTCATTTATCGGATAAATGTTTTATTACACAACATTTAAAACCATTCCTGTACAACTTCACAGTACAGGAAAATGCTTGTTAATACCAAAATACAAAAATAATAAAAAAAACATCAAGAATTCTTCCCCCCAAAATATTACCTGCAATAAATATTTTGTCGGCGTTCAACAATCCATTGAGGTTGACAGGACGTAAAACAAATCGAACCAAACCATTCCTCTGATCAGTGAAAGATTATAGACATTCATATACCATTTATATTTGAAATATCATCAGTTAAAAAATAAAACGGATAAAAAAGTCCGCAACCAATATCTGTACTTCTTCATCAGATTATAAAGTAACAATCAACAGAAATACTGAAAAAATTTGCTTATTTTGCTTGTGGTGAGTTATAATCAGAATTCTGTGTTGAATATATTTTCTATTTAATGTAATTCAATACAAAAAATATCAAATTTTATTTGGATTTATTCTTAAAATGGTTAAATTTTGAAGTCAGCTTGTAAGTAAACCTGCAGAAATTACATATTTCTGTAGATGTTTTTTCAGATGGTTCTTAAATCTAATTACTCAAGAATTAATAAGAGATGAATATAAATGTTGGTGTTAGTTCTTACCACATAAACTTCCATCTATCGCTCTTAGTGCCATGATGGTTTTCTAAAAAAACAATAAAACTTGTTTTCATGCAGCAGCATAACACCCTGGCCATTTACAATGTCTTCTTATCCTATCGATTGTATCACGGTATTTGACTACGTTGTCTAACTATCTGGCTTTAATAAATCGTGCACCTTTTTGCATACCAGAATATCGTTACCGATAAACTCTTTGATGACACGCGCGCTTTGCATTTCTCAGTGCTCGGTAAAAACGGATACTTCATGGACTTTTATTTTCTCTCGTCGCGATTATTAATTTATTGGGTGATTTCTGAGCATGGAATTAGTCACCTGGAATGTCGGTTTTATTCGCAGAATTTCAAGTGTGTCCCCAGTGGCTTATAAGAATGATACAGTGTTCTTTCAGGAGAGTAATTATTCTTTTGGGCACCGATCGGAAAATACATTAATCTCAATGTCGAAGACGCAAAAATGCTCGTGACACTTACATTATAATTTTATAACATTAAGAAATTATTGTTTATATGGATAGCTAAACGATTATAGATGCGCTTCGTAAAGACACGAATGCCCTTTCATCAACTTTATCTAATCAGTGTTGTTTCTGGGAGATCACTTACGTCGGATATTTTTGGAAGGTTTATTCACTGACTCTACTATGGAATTCTTTACACTCTGCAGTGTTTGTCATTTTCTGTTATATACCACATTTTAAATATGAGCCCAAACAAAAAACAAAGTTGAACAGTTTTATATCAAGGAGACTTGCTGCTTAAATATGCGGTCGCACAATGTGGTCTTAAGCCACCCATTGTTAATTTCCAGTTCCAAAACCATCTTACGATACTTAAGTAATATGTAGGTTCTTCGACTCGGGAAAGGTCAATATTTGTAAAGATCCTCTTGTAAGTTAATAAAAAAGAAAGCAATGTAATTTTTCCATGAATTTAAACTCGAGTTAATATTTATACCTTAATCAAAGTTCAAACATTTAGTGACCGCATTTCAAGCCCATAAAAATTTGTCGTCAGTTCGATCTAACAGCAGGAGCCACTCACTAATTTGAATTCGCGTTTGACAAATTAGATTCGCTGACTGAGATAACTATAATGATTTCGATCTTTGCGGTGTGCTATATACCTGTTATTTTGTGCCACACTAATGAAAGATTAATATATATATATATATATATATATATATATATATATATATATATATATATATATATATATATATATATATGTTGGAATTGATTTCTTCTTTAATAGCTGCGTATCTAGAAGTTTTAGTATATCCAAGATTTCTCATTGTATTTTCCAGTTTTTGAATATGCTGTTGCACATACAGATCAAAACTGAGAATGAACTCTCATTTAATTTTTTGCTGTTTAGTAAGTTCAAGGATTTTCGAAAATCTCAGTAAATGCCTGCCAACAACGTGATAATTCCTGGTTGGGATATTTTCTTATGATGCCGACTACGAGTTATCTCGTGATTGGTATTTTCTTATACATGAGTTTATTGGAAGTGATATTTTCAGTGTCAATACGATGATAAGACTTCAACTGAAGTTATGAATCAACTCATTTTTTTGTATTGCTTAATTTTGCTCTTATGAACTAGGCGTTTGAAGTGAGATTTCGTAACTGATTTCTGGCAGTCAACTTCAAGATTTTGTTGGTTGCATACTTGCATTTAATGGCGTGGCTCGAATTCGAATAAACTCAAATATAAATGTATCATATGAAGGAGATAATATATGGAACGGCTTTATGAGATCAGCCACAGTGGAGAAAATGTATCAAATATTTATATGTATTAGCATTAGACAAACATTTAACTATGTTTGTATGTAAGTGTGTGTGTTTGTATGTGGATATGATAGCTCTCTCAATGATTATGATGTAAGGGGGCCTACATAAGCAGTTGTTATAGCGTAACTATCAAAATAAGTACAAATGAACTATAACGCAGATGCAGTCACACTATTCAGAAGAACTGATAATAGAGAACTAGTACATATATGTACTACAAATACTCCATACACCGCTTTCAGGTTGTGTTTATAATTCCAAATTGTTCTTCTCCTGCCAACCGAGACTAAAGAGTTCAGTGTTTCCAGCTATTTACCCCATAGTAGGAGAAGTGGTGGATTCATACATTTCTCAAGGATAATTGTACGAAAATGAATGTAACGAACTCGAATGGAATTCGAACTCCTTTCGAGCCTCTAACAAATTTACACTCCCTGCAACATTCACATATATAGGAATTAAATGTAGAACAAAAGTATGGATTACATGGTTTTCATCCCCGTTTCCCTAATACATTTCACCAACATTCTTCTTTACCTGTTTTGTTCCTTACCTCCTCTCCTAGCGCTTATCGAGCATAAAAGTTCTGTCCACTTGGCTATTCGGATCACGCTGTTGCATTTATTGATATTTCTTTTGAGTCGTCATTAAACCTCATATTTGGAAGACTTCTTTCTGTTACCAGCGTGCTAATTGGGATGCATTTTCTGACTATTCGAGACGACCCTTCAAGGGATATTGTTAACATTTATAGTCATAACTGTGCCGTGTCGGTTTCTTCTTGGTTTAAAACCGGCATTGATGCTTTTGTACCTTCTCGCAAATACAGCGTGGAACCACAATCTTCTCCTTGGTTCAAACCGACCTGTATAGACACTATAGCCCAAAAGAACAATTTTTCTGATTATATCAATGTGATATCAACCACAAAAGACGCCTATTTGTATCTGCTCAAAATAATTGCAAACTTGTCCTCAAAGAGACTAATTCTTTGATGATAGAATGAAGCACCACCTTATAGACTCTAACAAGTTTGGTTCACGTGACTACGTACGTATTTGGAATAATGTGTTAAATAAGAGTAAGTCTTGTATCCCACGGATCTTCATTCAATCTGAGGCGTTAACATCATCATCTGATAATGCAGGATATTTTGACCCGTCTGTAGTATATTTGCCAGTCTCTAGTGAGTAATACGCATAAGTCCCTGTTCTTGGATTCTCCTATATACTCTAAAATGGATCCTCATAAAGCATGTGTATTTGATGCTATCGCTGGAATTTTCCTTAAGAAATATGCTTCTGAACTCGCTCATCTTCTTTCAACACTCACCAATAGTTGCCTTGCTGCTTTTTGTTTTCCGTTAGAAATCCTCACCTGTAGTTCCAGTCTTTAACAACTCATGAAAGCCGTATGGTCCTTCTAACTATTGGTCTATTAGTTTTTTACCACTTTTTGGCAAAGTACTAAATTCTTTAATTAAGTCTGAATTGGTTAAGCATCTCACTTCATATGAACTTATTTCAAGATCTTCGATTCTCTAGTTCAACTGCTGCTGCGTTGGATATATTGAAGGCATTTGACAGGGTGTGACATACTGGCCCTCTTAACAAGATGAAAGGTTATGCTATTTCTGGACTATTTTTAACTGAGTAAATCTTTCTTATTAGATTGCGAAATGAAAGTTGTCTGGAATGTTCACTTTTCTAGATCATTTTGCACTAATGAAGTTTTTCCCGGGACATTATACCTGGATTGTTCCTAATTTTCATAAATGGCCTTCTTCGTGTCATCAGCTCTCAGTATCTCAGGTATATATGCTGATGAAACAACTATTGACTCCTGTCTAAATAGTAAGTCTGGTCAGTTTGATAAGGTCGAATGGGCAGCCGAACTAAACAATGAAATACATCGGAAAGGCAGCACACCATGCGAGCAGAAATGATCATCGGTGAATTTTACGAAAGAAATAAGCTTCCGCCTAATGCATATACATTCAGTATAAGTGATGTCATCAAGGCCAAGTGGAATCAACTAAATTCATTAAGGATCTGGATGCTAAGCTGTTAAACAAATACATCCAGTTGGCAATGAATTGCAGCAAGCAGAAGACTGGGCTGAAGATAATGCAGCACCAAGAAGTTGAAGAAGAAATTGAGAAAAATATTAAGGCTAAGGATCTGGCAATTTCTTCTTTGCTTCGTGAGTAATATCCAAAGTCTGCAGAAGTCATGCATGAAATACTCAATCAATAGTTGGACGTACAATCAAACACATTTGGACAATTGATGGCGTCAACCGTGAATTGTTATCATTCTTTCCAGTATTTATGGTGGTTTCCTTCTTAACCGTTTTATTTGAAGTAGTATTTATTTGAATGGCAACATCAAAATTATATCATTATTTTCACTTCAAGTTACATGTAATATCCATTTTAGCTGTTGCGGAACGTCCTCAAATGATGTGGTTTTTGTTATTTTGTACAGTTATTTTTGATTCTGTAGCAACATTTCATAGGTTCGAAGAAATGCGGTCTTCACAAATACTCATAGGTTTCACTCACTCAAAGCAATTTTTAACCATGCATATGTTGCTGGGATTATTTGCGCTGATAGTAAAATCTTATTCTCTGAGAATCGTCTTGTACATGTAAATATTCCCGGTGCTCGAAAACATGATTATCCTTCTGATTTCTTTCATTTTCCGGTATTCACTAGACATGTTATCAGTTTGCATAAAGAGTGTTGGCTGCGTGCACTTCAAGCCGATTCTTCTTATCAGTGATTAATACGTATAACATTTTTAAATTAAAGCCTATTGATAAAACCTATAAACATCTATAGCACCTCGGCTTGAAAACCATTAATTTGATTAGAGGTCTATCCTTACTCTCAGACATACGCACGTACTCTAATTTTCCCTTCTTGTCTGTACTGTATCCCTTCAAGGCTTTCTGTCGTTTTAATTTCATCTTTTTTTTTCATATGTAACCAGACATTTTACTCCTATATATTCTGTCATTTTTGGGATGCTAGAATTCGGTTAAATTCATATATATATATATATATATATATATATATATATATATATATATATATATATATATATATATATATATATTAAATAATGGAAATGTGTAACAATCAAGTGACCTGACTCAAAATCTCTCCAAGATTTCGGTAAGTGTATAATCGATACCCCATCGAATTGCAATTCCAGAAAGCGATGTGTGTCACACGATACTATGTTACTCACACGATACCATAATATGAAATTTGTTACAAGTGTATAGTAAAATATGATACAATATAAAAAAAGTCTTTTGAATTATATCACGAATGAAGTGATGTCATTCTCTGATATATATATATATATATATATATATATATATATATATATATATATATATATATATATATATATATATATGCACATATTATTAGAAACGTCTGACAAGGTGCATTTATTTATATTTTTATACATTTTCTCCTGCGATCTAATAATTTTTTTATTCAGATGATAAATTATATAAAAACTGTCCGAATGTTCTTTTTATCCGATCGCTTTCGGTTATACATTTAGCTAATGTAAATGATTATATTTCATCTGTTAGAATTAGAAATAGTTTGTTATATGTATGTTTTATAAAATGTTTCATTTATTTTGTTTCAAAACACGGTCAAGATATTATGTCCACGTTCAAATTAATCTTATTAAGTGTTGGGTTGTTTGTTTTTATTAATAAGGCTTCTATCATTTTTGCCGTTTTTTTACATGTGAATGATGCTAATATATTAGTGTTGTCGACATGTTCTGAATAGTATCCGGTAGGTCTCCATGAATATTTAATTGACATCAAATTGAGCCATTGTCAGAAAGGTGTAGTGTTAATTTGCGTGTTGTAGTGTGGCCTATATAATTATTTAAGAAAGTTGATTCTTGAGGAATACAATTCCTTAATGCACATTTGATTTCGTAAATAATATTTGGTCTATTTAATTTTTTTCTAGGAGGTGAATTGTTATTTTTAACTATAAGGTTAGAAGATTTAAATTTTTTATAATAAATAATAAATCTAATTTTCTGCTATTGTCATGGTGTTATGCATTTTTTATAATGTTCTTAATTCTGCATTCATCCTGTTTAATATGTTTTTAATGAAATGTGCATGAAAGAAGGATTGCTACCTAAATACACACACACACACACACACACATATATATATGTGTGTGTGTATATCTATCTACACGTGCGCGCACACACACACAAACACACACACACATATATGTATATATATATATATTATTAAATAATATATCTATTTATTTTATGTGAATTGCGTTCATTTTGTCGAATAAGCTTTTGCATATGAAACGCTGGAGGCGAAAATCGCACAGCAGCTCATGACGTCAGACATCATCACGCGAAGTGTTAAGTATGGGAAGCTGTTGGTATAAACCAATGGCTTCTGTTATCAATTATAGATGTGGAGATTTCATAGTTTATTTTGGTAGGTTTCAACTGTTTTATGTATATTGCTTCAAGAACTTTTAGTTTTTGTTTATTATTTTCATGTTTTTTGTGTTTTCAACGAGGATTTTTCGGAAATGTGTATGCCAGGCATGTTGTTTTAAATTTCTAAAAATGTTAGAGTCAATGTCGTTGCTTCGAAATCTTCCATGTAATCAGAGACAGGCTATCATTATTTTTGTCCGTGTATTGTTTAATATATTGTAATGTCTTTGTCATCTTAGATAATGGCATATGTAAGCCGAAAGCTTAGATAGAATTAAAAAATATTCGTCACTATGGTGATTTTCTTTCGTCTTTTAATGGTAATGTTATTAAGCTCATCAGAGGATATAAAAAATAATTTAAATAAAATAAAAGACAAAACTTGTCTATATTATATATGATATTTATGTAATGAAACCTGCATATATGAAAAATGCTACCTAAATGCACACACACACACACACACAATATATATATATATATATATATATATATATATTGCCAAAGAAAAATTGAACACTTTTAACAGCAAAGAACAGGACATCTATGATAAATTAAAGATATAACTAAGCCGGACCAACGGGAGGAAATTATGCATATTGTTGTTATGTCCGTGTATTGATTGATTTATTGTAATGTACTCTGATGATGGCTTATGTCAGGTGAAAGCTTAGATAGGATTAAAAACATGATATCAAAGGAATTTGCTTAAAATAAATAGACAAAACTACAATTATTTAATGAAACATGCATTAATATATATGCATGTATATATATTGGACATATCTCATTGTTCTGTAAAAACGTTTCAGCAATCCTTCAAATATGAATATAGAACTTGAGCGCATGTGCGCACAGAGATGAATAATAATAATTCACAATAATGGACTCACCTGTCGGTTTCGACGTATGTGTGTCAAGCTTATAGGTTATTCAACTGCCAACTGCTTAGCCTCTGGTCTTGTCTCAGTTAGATGCTAAAGTCGTCTAAATTCAAATGCTTTGCCATTGTGACTGCATATTCCCTACTCTTTTTGATCAAAACCATATACTGAAAAGTCATTTATGGTACAGCAAAATCTTCATCTTTTTTTGTTCTGATTCAGCTATGATCTGCCCAAGTTTCTCTTGCCCTTGTCTAGCTGTCTATACATAAGAACAGCTGATATTCGATTGTTCTTGTTCTTATAACATGACCAGAGATCAACTCGGAAAGGTCTATATGTCTTCTGTTTTGGACTATGAAAAAAGATCATAATTTGAGATCCATTCGTCGAGTATATACCCCCAGATTGAGTGAAGGTAGCGTTGGGGAAATCATGCCACGGATATACATGCGTGGTAATCCAAGAATAAGATCAGTACAAAAACGTTCTGGGGGAAATGTCTTTGTAGACTTTGAATTTCAAAGATGCTGAGGGCATTTCCATCCTATTTTGACGAGAATGAGTCTAAAGTGATTGTTTTAGCTTCGTAGATCTCATCTGACTGTAGGTGTATGTCTGTGTCTCTGTGTATGCTTGTGATAGAATGTGTGTGCTTATATATATATAACAATACACACACACACACACACACACACACACACACACACACACACACACACACACACACACACACACACATATATATATGTAATGTAATGATATAATATAGTTTTGAGGTATGCTATATTTATAGGTTTAAATGTTCAATATCAGGGATAGTGTAAATATAAAAGCGGACATCGAAATCAACACGCGGAGGCAACATTCTATTTCTTACTAAATGCAATCATCAGGATATATGTATCGTGTTTTGTTCGGCTTTTTGTATATAAGTGTCAGTGATGCATTATGGGTATTCTATTGCAGTCACGTACTCTACTGTATTATTAGAACGGTTATTTTGGTATGTGCGGTTTGTTAATTTGTTTACTATTTACTTAATTTATTTATTTATTTATTTATTTGGATTGAATTATTTTACCTTTGTGTTTATTTATGTTATTTTATTTATTTACTTTCATGTATTCTTGTTTGTTTTCGATTTTTATGATGCAACATAAAAATCGAAAACTCCAAAACATTTGTTTCCGTGTCTGCATGTTGAGATATATTCTAATCGTTTATTTAGTAGTTTGCTTTGGTCTGGGACGATAAATAGAGCTTTTCTCTCCTGGCCAGAGTTAAGAGTTTCTGGATTTATTGTAGAAGGCTGATTTTCTTTTCTTTACTCTCCATGATATTTTGATGTAATGTTTTAAAAAAATCTCCCAGATATTAGAAAGTATTGTGGCGTTTACGTATTTACTATTTGAAAAGGATATTTTGTGTGCGTAGTTTCCCTGTTCAAAAGGTCCTTCTGTTACTACTATGTATATTTTTGATGCAGGGTGCAGAATAAATACATATAACATTTTAGAGTGTCATCTGTGTGACGCTAGTATATTTAGGCAAGTGGCAATGATCTTTTCACCGAGCTAATGTCTTAATATCATGTGTAAGGTATATATGCCTCATCATCCAACTAATGTCTGAGCATTATGTGAGAAATATTTATGCTTCTTCTTCCAGCTAATGATTTAGCAGTATGTGGGGGGTATACATGGGAGGTATTCTGCCGCAACCTGCAGATCATTCGTAGAAAGGATAAAGAGGGTAGAAACGATGAGTTTCTATTTATACAGAGGATTAAAAAAGAAATTAAAAAGGAAACTAAATGGTGTGGTTATCAGAAATCGCAAACTGAACTCAACAGACTAGATGGGAAAGTAAAGACTACACGCCAGTTCTGTTTTCCGATCCGGTACGTGTTGAATCAAAAGTCGATCAAAGTTAAAAACAAAATGGACCTTCTGGGACTTGCTTCTAATTAAGACCCACCTGATAAAGCAAATACAAGATAGTGAACCCCAAAATCCCAATATATTAAAAACAATGGGGACAAAGAGACTGCAAACAAAAGTAAACACAACAACGAACCAAGCTCAAGCGAGACACCAAATAAATTAGCAGTCGGGAATCTTCCTCATGCTGGAAGTCCCCGACTAGTTGCATAATAAACATCGCGGAATTCTTGGAAAAGGCTAAGAGCTACGCACATCATTTAAAAGAAGATGGGCTCTTAGAAGATGTCCAAGAATTAAAGATGTTCGAAAAGATGTAATGGACCTACCAGCAGCAGGAACCGGTGCGGAAAAAAACGTCGGTTGGGACCCGTCCTACATTGCCCAAAATGCGACGCCTTCTGCTAGTGTGGACAAGGAGAAGGAAGAAGGGAAATATCATGTCATTGGCAGGGACATATGGAAGAGCCGAATGCTGAGACCTGAATCCCATGATTTCCCCAGGTAAAATGACACTACAGCCCAATTACCTCTAACAACACGAAGGGCGATGTCCAAGCATCGTCTGCAGCAGCTATTTCAGAGATCCAGAAGAGAAACGAGCCGAGCTAGAAAAACATTGAAAAGCCAAGAAAATTAAAGGAAGATTAAGAAGCTAAGTGGATTAATAGAACCAAAGCAGTCTGTCTCATCTTCCCCCTTCATTAAAAAATAATTTCTTCATCCACCTCCGCCTGATTCAGTGACAAACACACCAACAAAACAAAAAAGAACTGTACAAGACATTGCATTGACACGACTTTAAAATCAATTCCCGGCCATACAGCCATATCTTTACCTTCAAAATACAACTTCTGTAACTCTTTCTCAATCATCGCAAAAGAAAAGAAATAAAACTCCTGAAGAACCGGTCGTATCGGAAGTATAAAAAACAAACAAACTAAACCTCCATAACTACCTGGGGAAGACGTTTGCCGCGTATCCCATGAGCAATTCGATACGCGCCCCAAATCTTATAGAACTTAATTCTCTATGAAAATTTCTGTCAGATTAATGGTAAAGATATTGAAGTTCCGTAAATTTTCAAAATGGCCCGGGTACGCGGCAGATTTAGGTCATGATAGAGGAGGCAAATATTGTCTGTAAAATCAATGACCCTGCGCGGCGTATATGAATGACAAACAAATGACTAAATTAAAACAATTTTGTTCTGGGCAGCTCACCGTTTATGTTTACCCATCTCTTTACAGGGCTTTGAAATTAACGTTCTCCGGGGTCATTGAGGGCCTGTTTCTTGATGACACAATCAAGATTGACATGGTTAGGAGATCACTCCAGTCATGTCCGGTTTGATAATGTCTCTCTGGTTGGCTAGATTGAATGGCCGAGGCCTGGGGAGGGAACTCGTTTAGCTTTTCTGCCTATGCAGACGACGTTTCGATTCTTGTGTTGAGCAGAGCCAAGATTGACGAAGTCAGCAAAGGAATCACAAGATGCGAGACGGTGACATGGACCAAGATCAAGTACAATAAGTCTGTTGGCTTTAGGTTGGGTGCATGGAAGGGAGTTCCTCTTCCCGGACCTTTCCTCTGGACGCACTGGCCGGTTGGTGTCTTTTTCGGTCCCGATGTTGGAAATTAATCGGTGAAGAATGAGGTCGCAGTTCGTCTGTGGACCCGGAGGAATTTCTCCTTAAAGGGGAGTGCGGAAGTATGTGCTTGGCACATCTACCCAATTCTTCTTTAGGGACTCTTCATGCTTCCACTTCCGTATACCACACTAATGTAAACGGAAACTTGTTCTCCTTCAGATGGGGACGCGTTCTTCTAAAGTACTTCTGAAGATTTGTTACCCCCACTCTTCTGAAGGCGGTCTGAGTATGCCTAGCCTTTAGATTAGTCAACATACGATTCACATCACGTTCCTAGATCGAATGTGCGGGGATTCAGATGAGGAGGTGCCCGTAGAACTTCCCATCCCTGAGATGTGTGCACTCGTGATTAGAGCAGCCCCCACGTCGTTTACCTCGAGGCGAGTGATACTTCTATCGTGAATATCGTATTGCTCTGTAACATCTAGTATGGTCATCGGGTGGCCTCTCCAACGTCCAGTTGTTGTCTCGAAGGGTATTATAACATGTGTTATTTAGAGATTATATGATTGTCTAGCTCGGCAGGACGCTCGCTCAATATGACCTTGGGCGCCTATAACGATGAGACATCACTCATCTGGCTGGTGATTCGTAGAGCTCTCTAGGTCGCCAAAAGTCTTTGTTTGGTGGTCACGTCTTGTTTCACCGGAGGGTTGTAGGGTTGTTGTCCAAATTTTTTGAAGGCCTCATGGCTTGCATGCTTCTCGGAAAGTGTTTCGTCATTGAGGCCAATTTAGTCCGTAGTAATGTGGTACCACCGTTGACGAAGGTGAACACTGTGTGTTCTTTTGTTTGCTACTAGAGTCGTGATTTGCACGACAAGTCAGAACGGCTTCTATTGGGACGAGAAGTTCACATCTTCCCAACTGATCTTGTACTTTAAGCATCAGCTTAAAGTCAAGATTAGGAGGGAAAGACGGCTTCCATCTCCATCAGAATTTGGTAAAAGGTGGCTGACTGTTGGGCATTTGTGAGTGTTAGGCATTTGAGTTGATTAAAGAGGTCCGACATAGAGTGAGACTTTAATTCCGGTAAGACATTAAGTTATTACCCAGTATTGAACATCAGCAATCCCGCCCCAAAATAGGTTATTTTAGGGTTGTTTTTTTTTCCTTAGTCCTTTCAAATTTATCCGTAGAGAATTTATGTTCATTCGTCCCTTTTATTTCTGTCAGCATTTCCTTTAATTTAATTCCCCCTACCATCCTCTGTTGGGTGTGGTCAGTGGTATCAGTTCTCTTGTGGGTGAAGGGCCGCATTGGTTTCTATTTCATAAGGTGAAAAGAGCGTGTTTAAAATTCCTATATAACTCCGAAAATGCAACAAATTATCCTCATTTCCTTCGTATGTCAGTGGTAAAAACAAAGTTCCACTCATGCAGTGTCTTTCCAAGAACCGCTACTTCGTCAAACATACTCCCGAGAGGATGCTTCCCTGATCGCTACAATCTTAACCTGTTCAAGTCTTTGATCAACCTTTATGTATACTTTATCTATATGTTATCCATCGTCATAATTTGAAGATACTCCCTCCTCTTACATCCATACACCAGTGTTAGTCATTAACCAACTTCATTGAGTGGCGTTTTTGATTTTGTCTTTGATGAACATTTATTAAAATAAACTTAATGACATAATATCATTGCTATGGCATTTATACACAAAAATAAACTAATTTAATAATCAGGGATACTATTTATTCAAAGAACAAAAATCTATTCGAAAAGGACTGACTTTATTCTGTTGATGTAAGCTCACTTTTACGAGGTAAATATAAGCTTCTATCGTTTATTTACAGTTGTCTCTATACCTCGGGCCAGACAAAACACACCCACACGCGCACACATATGGGGTGAGATATTAAACAAGCAAGTGAAAATGATGAAAAGAAATCGAGACAAGAACATAATCTGAAAGACACTGCCATTCATCTACCAAAATCCAAACTCATTCAAAGCAAGGAGATGCCGGCATAAGAGATCAGAAGATCTGATAAATCAGGAAACGTAGTTGAAATATTCCGTACTTACACTATATAATATTTTATTATATAGGTCAATGTTTTCCCCGTAAAGTTGGTATTAATCAGCTGATGATCCTAAAATGTTCTGGGAATATTTTGATGATAAATATACCTTGCCAATGTCAGCTTATAATGCCTCTTTTAATTAAAAACATTGAAAATAACCTATTAAATGATGTGAGATATTTTCATCATATTGCAAATATATATATACAATAATTTGGGAGAAAATAATATGTATATTTTATATACTTGAATAATGTAGGCAACATTAATAAAATATTGGAAAACATTTTAAAGTGACGCGTTTTACCCTTTAAGACTTCATCTGACTATTGTGATATAACTGCATATGCGAATGAATGAGAGAAGATGCTAAATTTTAAACGTTTAACTTTTTGTAATATGTATTTAGATATATATGTTTCTAAAATTAATTTAAAACTTTTTAAAATGTCAGCATGATCTCTCATTCATGCGTCGGTGTATTTACATCGACGTAAATTTCACTTCAGTGTGAGAAATCCTAAAGAACGAAAGGCGTTACACGAACTTGTTTCCAACTTTGTCATTAATTTCCCTATATAATAATTTATTTACTCATAATCATTTTTTTTAATTTCAGTTATATAACAATTTTCATATACTGTAAAAAATACTGTGCTGGTCGATAAAAGAGACTGACCTGATCCTTTTTACTTAATTTTTTCCCCTATTGTTTTTGGTGTCAAACTAATTTTTAATCTTACGAATATAAAGACCTCTTCCCGACCACCTAGCAAAAATGTTTACTCACCCTATGTTATTCTATTGATAATTATAATTTTGGATACAAATGAGATTTAGAGAAAACAAATCTGAGCCAAAAAAGTGACTCACTTATTTCCTGCAACTAGTAATCAATAGAAACATAACCGAACAGCTTTAAATAAAGAATAATAGAGGTATAATTTATTTATAATAGGTATTATACTTCGAAATATTTAATAATCTATGGGTCCTCCTTTATTTTGAATAACCTTTTCTCCCCTTTTTGGCATTCACTTGATTAAGTTCTGGCAAATATCATCTCCAAGCATTGAATTCCATTCGGATATGAAATTCACAATCAAATCCTCTTTGTTACTCAACTGCTTTCTCAAGAGCGTGTACTATATAATGCTCCATAATTGTTCTGTGGGGTTGAGGTTAGGAGATTGGGGCGGCCATGTCATAACACTCACCTGCTTCTCATCAAAGTATTCTTTCATCAATTTTGATTTGTGACTGGGAGCATTATCCTGCATAAAAATGAGTTTGGTGGGCTCAATTTGCACCCTTTCAGCAGAAGGTAGCAGACAAAACTCTACAATTCTCTTGTACTGCTCACTCCTAAGGGTCTTTTCCATAGGTTTTAAGGAACCAGTCCATGAAAAGAACAGCATCCCCAGAACATTATACTTAACGGATGCTTGACAGTACTTACTGCGAGGCGTCTTCATTGTTTTCGCGGGAAAACAGATAGCGTAATGAAAAATGCCACAAATTTAACAAAAATAAATTTTTAACGTCAAAATACTTATTATTAAGATGAAAGACCAAAGTATTTTTTAATTATTTTTTTAAAATGTTTAATATTTTCTAACACGTTCGAAATTTTGGTTAAAGTCTTCTTTTGTTTACGTTATCGCTTTTTTTCCATTGAAAACATATTGATTTTGAAATTTTTGTAAAAATCAAGTAATTGTCCAATTTTAATGAAATTTTCAGGACTTATTCACGAATGAATGAAATTATTTTTGAAATATTTTTTTTTGAAAAGTTTGGTAATTTTTTTTAAATATGTTAAAACCACTTACTTAATTTTATGAAATTTCGCCCAAAACATTTCGGTTTCCTGAAAATTTTTTTTTTTTTAAAGAAGAAGTCTTTGGAGATGATAAATCACCTACTTTTTTTTTCAAATTTGAGCTATCTGACTGTAAATCGGCTCTGAATTGAAAAATAATGAATCCAATAAAACTATGATATTACTTAATTAGAAAAGCTTTTAATTGCTTTTGTAAATAAGTAATATTAAGGACATTATTGTCTGAAGAAATAAAATTTTTCTGATGAATAATTAAGTTTTACAAGAATTTTTTCATTTTTTAAGAAATTTTAAAATTTATATAGTTTAAAATCGTGTAAAGATGTGTATTAAGCTGTTTCCTAGAGGTGATGTAGTAATTAAGCGGAAACAAAATGTACGATTCCAAAATTGCAAAGATTAATTTCTTAATTATTTTTATGTTGTAATTTTTAATTAATACATTCATTATTTCCATGTATGGTAGACTGAAATTGCCATTATTATAAAAAGGTCACATGATCTAAGAGTGTTTTTGTTGTGGTGGGATCCACCTAATCTGCATAGGTGACTACCAACTATATAAATAGTGGTTGGTACCGGAAGACGAGAAAAGGAATCACGAGATCCAACTAGAGACTCTGATCGACTGCGACTAGTCAACACATTCTCCAGGAACGTCTTCCCAGAAAATATACAGAAATACTATATGTACTTATTGTGTACACTTTCTTGTTATAATACATTCTTGTTCTAAGTACATTTTGTGTTGCATTATTATTCCATGCAATAGGCGAGATTCAACATTGAGTCAAGACTCAACAGTTTTCCCTTTATTGTAATAAATGGATAACACGTGGACTTTTCATAACATTTCGCTTCTTAGTTGCTTTGCAACAGGTTGTATTTTCCGTTCAGCTTCTTTTCAGTAATGTTTATTAGGTTAATAAAAGTTTTAGTAATTATGTAATTAATAATAAAATTTAATAATAAAATAATTGTCATAACAATAATTAGAAATAAAATGAAAAATATATAAAATATATAAATCAGGTTACCAGATAGGTACCTCTACTATTTACCAACATAAATTTAGATTTAATTAAAAGCTTAATGATTAAATTCATTATTTCCATTAAGTAAAAATTCTGGTGTATTTCAGATAGAAACTATATACATTGGATTGGAAAGTCACATTTAATTTTGATTTATTAAATAATAATTAAATTATCATTTCATAAATTATTAAGTTACTTCTATCATGGTATTTTATTTTACATTTTTAAAATTATTTTTCAGTATCATAAACGTAAAGGTAAGTACAAAAAAATTAGAGCGCTGAAAGTTTTCCTTAAAAATAACGAGGTAAATAATTTGTTCACATAAATGTAAAATATTTCACTTTTCTCCTTCCGTAGAACAAATTATCCTCACGGAATCCATCAATAGGTCATTCAACACCTGTCAAATGACGCGAAAGTTTATGACCTGCTTTGATTTATTTTCAAATTGTATCTTTTCGGCGCAAAAGCTAAGTTAAGCTTGGTTCAAAATATTTTAAATAAAGATTATAATTTCTGATTTTCTTCAAATAAGTTTTTAAAAAATGATAATTGATATTTAAAAATTTCAAACTGAGATTTTCATTGATTCTATGAAATGGAAAAAAATGGTCAATTTTGCTGACTCAAAAAAAGAAGATTTTTAACGAAATTTTCGGACGTGTTAGGAACGATTAAAAAATGTAAAAAAAACCCACAAAAATACTTTGATCTTTCCTCTTAATAATAACATAAACATTTAGACGATAAAATTTTGTTTTCGTCAAGTTTGGCGTGGAGGTACCTACTTACTGCTAAATTCAAAGAGCTTTCAAAGCTTCTTCTTCGGATTTTAGTTCGCTTATCATTTGAATTTAGCTCAATTTTCGTTTTATCGGAGAAGAGAACCTTTAGTAAAAAAAATCAGGTTAGTCACTTTTATCGAACAGTAATGCATATACTGTGTTGTGGGCGTGGTCGATTAATTAAAAGGGTAGCGTTCTAAAAGTTTGACGTCATGGTCGATTTGCCAAGGATTAGACTTCTTGATGATATCGGACTCCAAGGATAATGCTGATAAGATCGTAAACTTCATTCATAGACCTAAGAAAGTAATGACAGTGTATATGAGAAAATAAAACGATTTGAACGTGCTTTATTAAAATGACTTGATCGTTAGTTTTCATTATGTAGAATGCGCCGACGCCAAAGATGATGTATACAAAAGAAGAAAACCTTATCTTAATAAAATATAGATTCGTGATAAACAAAGATATAACTAATGATTGGCAGCTTGTTCTCGATCATGGACGTCTGCTAGAGTATCTAACTAATCCCTCTCGTAGGGACCTACTGAGGTACATTTTTGTTTCTTCAGTACTCACAACGCTAATCTCTGGTTTATATTATATCTATATTGAGAGAAAGTAAATTACAGTTTCTGGTATAATCAGTAGTATGAGAATGTCAGTACACTCAAACCCTTCTTCATGATATATTTTGTGTCAAGCAAAATCGACTTCTGAAAAAATTCGCCGATGCAATTTCATTCACAAATATTGCGTCAACTGGGGATATTTTCGTCATGCGCTTCTCAATCGTGCTCCATGCTGAACTCGTCTCACGAGGCTTATATTATCAAGAATCAACTTGACAAATGAATGATTTTAGGGTCGAAATATTAATATTCTGACCATTCGGCGAAGTTTCCACATTTATTCATGATTGTGAGTAAAATCACAAACATACACAATTCCATATCTGGGTATTTAATAAGTCGATGTTAATGGTAATAGTAATATTAACCGTTATCTTTTGTGGAACCTTCGACATTCATAGACCGAGCAGCCAGTGTCACTTACAATTGAAATCATAAGGTTTTTTTACTCTTAAAACTGTTTTCCAGTAACATAGGTTTCTCCAGTCCACTAGCTGTTACCACTCTTTCCAGTATTGGTGGGGGCTACCTTTCTGGCCTTTTGTTGAAGTAATCTAGAATGACAACATATTCTTTTAATTTTCTCTTCGAATGTGCTGTCTTTGTTTGGTATTGCTATAGTTGGAAATACGTAGGTATTTATGGTTGCTGTAATTTGATGTAATAGTTCCTTTTTTGTGATACCGGAGCACCAGTACACAATGTTTAAACGACAGCTCACGAAAAAAGTTAGAGGCTTTATTTACGCGGTTTTTTAAGTCATTTAATCTTAGAAATCGACGTACAAGGCCGGCGAATAGTGGTGAGGAACATTGTTGAGTAGTCACGCCTGGGCCGTCTCGTCCTTGTGTGCAGGAGCGGAGTCCTGCTAGAAGACGTAGGGAGGTCCGGCGGCGTTCTCGTCCATCCAGGACTTCAACACGCTCCTCAGAACCTCCTGGGAGATCTCAGACCCTTTTGAAAGAAGAACGGAGGCATGACGTCCCACGTCTGGAAATGACGCCAAGAAACGTGACATACGAGTGAAACTTCTTATGATTCACGACGGGAACCTCCTCGATGTATTTGCAGATCCACCTGTCGTTCAGCCTGTTGCTCTTCTGGTCCTGGATGTAATTCTTTTTATCAGAGAAGAACCGCAACTTCCTAGTGGACCCGTCCTTGAGCTCGTTCAGCTAAACCGCCGCCTTGATTTCCTCGACTCCTTGGAGGAATTCGTGATGAGCATGCGGTAAGACTTGCGGTATTAGGAGTAACCAATGTCCTTCTTGATCGTTCGGCAGATCGTCGACTTGTGACAGCCCATGTCAGCGGCGATCTTGGCGTAGTTCTGGCTTCCATCATTGTCGACTGTCTCCTTGACGGCGGCGACGAACTCGTCGCTCCTAACGGCCGAAGAACGAACATTGTGGGCCTTTCGTTTGGCAGTAAACTCGTCCTTGTTCTCACACGGCTTCCACTTCCTCCAAATATCCATGATGATGGTCCTCTTGAACCCAAACCAGGCCATCACTCCCGTCGGCTTCTTCTCGAGGCGAAAAGCAGCTACTACCTCGGCTCTGCGCTCATCCATCCTAGAAAAGGGCAGAGACAATAGTTGTCAAACTGTTGGGTATCTGCATATACAACTTTTATTTTTATTGCCTATTTCGTTTTCTAATTGTCAAGTTACAGTTTTTCTCCTGCAACAACCTGTAAATGCAGCGCACAGGAATAAACAAATAGCATATATTTTAGATTACCAACTGTTGGATCTACTAATATTTGTATCATGCTCAGCCTATAAACTTTCAACTTACCATCATAACTTCTTTTTGGCTAAATCATCCCGACTATTGAGGAAAAAGTAACAACTTTTTGTGTGTAATACGCTTACTTAACTTTGAAACTTGAGAATATAGAAAAAATATCTATATTATCAAGAAATATTTTCAGTATATACCTCTCTAGATTTTCACTGATAGTATTTAAGAATTAAGAATAAAGTTATAATCAAACAAAAATTGAATATAAATTATGATAACTTCACAGATTCTTCTTTGGATTTCTATCTCGTATAATTAAATATATGTCAGGAACCCCAGACCATATATGAAATCATTATTCACTGTATGGACGAATTGCAAACATATAACTCTGTATATTTCTAAGATGAGGTATTATGCACACTATTTACATTATTTGGACTATTGTCCTTATATTTGTTGCCATATTTATCACAACGTTTCGGTCGCTGTACTCTCCAGCCTTCTTCAGTTGGTTGGAATGTCGAACTGAAAAAGGGAAAAGAGGATGAGATGCATTGTCATCATTCCTTACAACGAGTAAAGAAAAGGAAAAAACTGTGTCCTTTTTAGAAATGACAGCATAGCAGTGTTCAGAAATGTTACTCTTGGGAAGATGTTATTACATAGTTTAGTTATATCTGAATGGGTTTCGGGCTTAGTGCGAAATCTTAATGAAAGTCTCGGCTTAACGAATCTTTATAAGAATATGTTTAGGATTTTAATGTGTTAATTTTGCAAGTCTTTCTAATATTAGGCAAATCTACACCTAGAGCTGTCATTTCTATATTCAATTTTCTAATCTTCGATACTAAATATGTTGTCACGTATCCATAACCGAAGTATTTGATTTGTCAACAAAACCAGTCCGGTGGAATCATAACGGATGAAATGCGTCAGAAACAAACTTGCCATTTTTATTACAATTTCCTAAATACAGTTCTTGATTTAAACGTCGAAAGAAAATGTACAGGGTTGTAGAAATTACTTACTTTTTCTAATTTAATAGTGTAATATATATATATATATATATATATATATATATATATATATATATATATATATATATATATATATATATCGAAGTGTAATAGAACGAACAATAAGATTACAGCGTTCAGAACATTAATTAAAAAATAGGGCTCAATAATCAAAGTAGAGCCATTGTTTTACTCAACACCGTAGAACTAATGATTCAATTAAAATTCCCCTGTCTTGCTAATTCTCTCTTTAGCCTTTCATTTTTTCATTTATTTCCTAATAATACTCATCACTGCATCTATCTGAGCTAACAATAAAACCAAGAGATATTTGTGCAGCTATTTCTATTATCGACAGCGTTACGATTATTCCGAGTGTCGTGACTAGTCGAACTACTATTTTTATTGTCATCGCAGTTTGCTTCTGCCAATGCCTACCGGTGTGGCTCTATTTGAGCTACAAATTGCCAAGCAAAAGTGTATATAGCAGCTTTGGAATTAGTCTACTTCACAGACGAAGCTTGCTCGCCGTTCACTTGTATAAAGCAAGATAAAAAAGGAAAGAAAGAAAGAATAAGAAAATATCGAATTGAAAAGACGCGAAACAATCTGAAGACAACAATAACAGAACAGCTGATACATTTTTGCCGTAATACTTTTCATTTTAATATTTCAGAAAGAATAATTGCAAATTTTATGAAAAGAGTTAAAGACTAATATACATGTAACTTTGTATTAGCAAAAAAATATACGAAAGAATTAAAAGAATTTAACATTTGCATGGTCAGGTGATGGAATGATTATAAATCTGCAAAAGTTCTCTTCAAAATCATCTGTCTCCAAATCACAAGGAAGTAGACGGTAGCGACTGCAGTGAAAGAGTTGCCAATATTACAGGACGGTGAGTTTATATGTTTTCTTTGCTTTCATTGTATGTCGTTGCTTTCATTTTTTTCTTAAAATGTTTTCGTCTGCTTCTTGCCATCTATGTTACCTGTGTTTCTAGATTTTTTGCTTCGTCTAACTTCTTGCATTGGGATGGACATTAGTTTTTTTTTATCTCTACCATTTTGCAAGAATTTGTTTTTTTTAGTAACTTCTATGGTACAGGTAAGAGAGGACATAAGATCGGAATTTCTACTTATATTCTATATATTTGTACACTTTCTATTTTTACCTGCATACTCATAAATTAAAACAGGTATGTATACAGAGATTTTCAAAGCAGAATCCACAAAATATAAATGCATACGTATGTAAGCAGAACTCTGTCTGTTTGTCTGACACTCTCTGTTTCTCTCTCCCTCTCACTACATATATATATATATATATATATATATATATATATATATATATATATATATATATATATATATATATATATATATATATATATATACATATATATATATATATATATATATATATTTAGTTGGATTGATGTGAGTTTGTGACCCTGGGTTTCACGCTATTTACAATGGTCAGAAAAACTGTTTAATTTTTAAATTTTGGATTTATATAGGGTTGCGTATAACACTGTAAATCCAAAATTAAAAAATTAATCCCTTTGTCTGATGATAGCGCGAAACCCAGGATCACAAAATCACATCATATATGCGCACGTTGAATCATGAAAATTGTCTTCCAATGTTATCTATGTCCTGGTGAGTCTCACAATTCAATCCATCTGGAATTTATACAGGAAACTTTGAAACCAAAAACTTTAGTAAACAAAACAGAATTTTTGAGATGGAGTGTTGACATTATTGCAAGGACTGTTCCCTTAATATAATCATTCTGGTTATTTTTAACATCGTTTCGATTAATACGTTTTTATTCTATTTTGAGTGTTCATCAGGTGAGTGTTGTTTTCATAAAGCTTAACTATCGTTCAGGAATATTTAAGGAAATTCATCGTGCATTGTACTATGTTGGCGCGTTTGCCTGTTGAAGGTCGAATTTAGGTTGGAGGTGGCAATTTGGTCCCAGATTTAAAAATTCCTTTTGATCATCCGTTAATATGTGAGCTGATAAGTTTATGTATTTATCTTGGTTGTTGGGAAGTAGAATATTTCCTTGGTATAAGTTGCACAGTTTTTTTGCAATTAATTGTCGCTGGTCAAGTTTATCATTGTTAATACTGATATTGATGTGGTATTGTGCTTCATTATATTCAGTTTCAGTTAAAGCGTTTTTTAGTACTGTAGTATGTTTTTGGATTTCATTATTTATATGTTGAGTTTCATTCTTAGCTTTAGTTATTTGTCGCAAAACAAGATTCTTCCTGAAAGCTATAGTGTCGCTTTCCTTGTTGGCTGCCATGTCATGCAATTTAAAATTTGTGTATTTAGGCAGCAATCCTTCTTTCAAGCACATTTCATTAAAAACGACTGACAAGGTGCTTTTATTTAGTTTTTTATATAATTTCTCGTGCGATCTGGGACCAAATTGCCACCTCCAACCTAAATTCGACCTTCTCAAAAAGAAGACTGAAATTGAAATATTACATCAATCATTATGTCAACTGGAAAAAGACAAATTGATAATACTCCATCCAAACCTCAAAGATCTTCTCAAGGTAGAAGGTTTAAAAGATTATATTCCACGTAATAGAAACAAGAACATTCCAACAAAACTCAAAATTGCTGCTACAGAATTAAAACACAATCCTAATATAGTAATCAGAAAGGCGGACAAATCCAATATTTATGTCATTTTGGATAAACTGGATTATCACAAAAAACTTCAGCACCTAATTGATGATCGTACTAAATTTACAAAATTGAATAAGAACACTACTGAAACCCTGAAGAAATATATTAATAAGCTTATAACAGCCAACAATGCAGCAGCAGGATCCTTGAAAATAAATAAAATTATTGGCGATTACCAACCCGGCTACCTATATGGTAATGTCAAAATACACAAAACAGGTAACCCATTACGACCTATCATTTCTCAAATTCCAACATGCATATACCAATTATCAAAATTTCTCAACGACATTATTACCCCATATCTCCCTACTAACTATAGCATTAAATCTACCCACGAATTCCTCCAAATTCTTAAAAACACAAAATTACAAACAAACCAAGGCATTCTTGCGTCACTTGACGTAGAAAATTTATTTACAAATGTTCCCGTCTCTGAAACTATCGATATTATCATTAATTCTGTGTATAAAAATAATTCAATTCCACCTCCATCAATCCAATCCAATATTTTAAGGTAACTACTGCTTGCATGCACTACTAAAGTACCTTTTTATAGCCATAATGGTACTATCTACACACAAACTGACGGAGTAAGTATGGGAAGCCCTCTCGGGCCGTGCTTCTCTAATTATTATATGGCCTATATCGAAAACAAGATTTTTACTAAAGTTGTTAAACCTAAAATATACGTTCGTTACGTTGACGATATTTTTATTTTGGCTGATAATAATTCTAACAGTTGAAATACAATCCTTGATAATGGCTAAAAGTATAGCCGAAAGCGCTCGGAAAAGAACATTCGGACAATTTTTATATAATTTATTAGATCGCACGAGAAATTATATAAAAAACTAAATAAAAGCACCTTGTCAGTCATTTTTAATGAAATATATATATATATATATATATATATATATATATATATATATATATATATATATATATATATATATACATATATATATATAATATATATATATATATATATATATATATATATATATATATATATATATATATGTATCTATATATATGTATGTATATATACGGAAAGAGAGACAGAGAAGAGAAAAGAGAATATGTGAAGTAGAGAGAGATGTACGTAAATATAAGGTTGTATATATATACTTACCTTATGACATACTTGCCTTTTTCTTTTACTTCTGCTTTAACAAAGGCTATTGGATAAATTTATCATTAATATTATACGAAGATGATAAATTCGCAAAAAATAATGTATTAAACAACGTAGAACTAATTATTCAGTTAAAATTCCTCTGTCTTGCTAATTCTCTCTTTAGTCTTTCATTCTCTCATTTTAGTTCCTAATAATTCTCATCACTGCATGTATTTGAGCTAACAATAAAAAACAAGAAATATTCGTACAGCTATTTCTATTATCGACAGCGTTACGATTATTCCGAGTGTCGTGACTAGTCGAACTACTATTTTTATTGTCATCGCAGTTTGCTTCTGCCAATGCCTACCGGTGTGGCTCTATTTGAGCTACAAATTGCCAAGCAAAAGTGTATATAGCAGCTCTGGAATTAGTCTACTTCACAGACGAAGCTTGCTCGCCGCTCACTTATATAAAGCAAGATAAAAAAGGAAAGAAAGAAAGAATAAGAAAATATCGAATTGAAAAGACGCGAAACAATCTGAAGACAACAATAACAGAACAGCTGATACATTTTTGCCGTAATACTTTTCATTTTAATATTTCAGAAAGAATAATTGCAAATTTTATGAAAAGAGTTAAAGACTAATATACATGTAACTTTGGATTAGCAAAAAAATATACGAAAGAATTAAAAAAAATTAACATTTGCATGGTCAGGAGATGGAATGATTATAAATCTGCAAAAGTTCCCTTCAAAATCATCTGTCTCCAAATCACAAGGAAGTAGACGGTAGCGACTGCAGTGAAAGAGTTGCCAAATATTACAGGACGGTGAGTTGATACGTAAAGGTTTTTTTCTTTGCTTTCATTGTATGTCGTTGCTTTCATTTTTTTTTCTTGAAATGTTTCCGTCTGCTTCTTGCCATCTGTCTTACCTGTGTTTCTAGATTTTTTGCTTCGTCTATCTTCTTGTATTGGGATGGACGTTAGTTTATTATCTCTACCATTTTGCAAGAATTTGTTTTTTGAGTAACTTCTATGGTACAGGTAAGAGAGGACATAGAATCGGACTTTCTACTTATATTCTATATATCTGTACACTTTCTATTTTACTGCATACTCATAAATTAAAACAGGTATGTATACAGAGATTTTCAAAGCTGAATCCACAAAATATAAATGCATACGTATGTAAGCATAACACTACCTGTTTGTCTGTCACTCTCTGTCTCTCCTCTACATATATATATATATATATATATATATATATATATATATATATATATATATATATATATATATATATATTTAGTTGAATTGATGTGAGTTTGTGACCCTGGGTTTCACGCTATTTACACAGGTCAGAAAAACTGATTAATTTTTAAATTTTGGATTTATATAGGGTTGCGCATAACAGTGTAAATCTAAAATTAAAAAATTAATTCCTTTGTCTGATGATAGCGTGAAACCCAGGATCACATCAATCCAGCTAAATATGTTAGCTCTATCACTGATAATGTGCGCTTTCCAATAAGTACCGCGCATATATATTATATGAATAATATATATATATAAATTACACATATATATGTATATATATATGTATATATATATATACATACACACTTTACACACACGTAAATACACACACACACACACACACACACACACACACACACACACACACACACACACATATATATATATATATATATATATATATATATATTACAATGAATCAATCACACAGAAAGTAGATGATCTAAATTTTATTCATTTACTTTTTGTATGAATCATTCATGGTAATATAAATTTAACTGCACCACATATTTGATTTATATACATATATATATATATATATATATATATATATATATATATATATATATATATATATATATATATATATATATATAGGTATATATATATATATATATATATATATAGGCAGGTATATATGTGTGTGCGAGTATATGCATATATGTGTATACATTTCTATTCATACAAATTTTAAATGTGCATGTGCCTACATGAGATTCTTGTGAGTTGTCGCGGCTTAGTACACACACACACACACATAAGTGTTGGATTATGAGAATAGCAAAGAGACAGCTGAAATCTCTTGGACACAATGGTGAAGGGAAATCGAGCCATCTACCTGACCAGATTGTCTGGGTGGATGTGGGAAAGTGGGGAATTGAGAGGGATAGTAAAACGACAAACAATACATAGAGCTATAAATATAGGAAGCTGTGAAGGGCCATGTTCGCCTACGTAATGATGGGACACGGCACTTTGTCGAATAATGATATCAATCCTCACTAAGTTATTCCTAGACAGAATTATAATAAAACATAAACATAGATAGATAGATAGATAGATAGATAGATACATGGGCTTATTAAGTGAATTTAATGTTTGGGCATTTACCATCCTTTTCAAGGTTCAAGATTCGAAGAAAATAAGGACGTCAAATTTTAATGATAATTTTAAATAGAGGCAATTGTTTCATTCGTTTTGCGTTGTAGCAGATCAAATTATGCTATTCACACATACACACATATATATACATACACAAACATGCACACACACACACACACACACATATATATCTGTCTATATTTCTGAGGTGTGGTATTATGTTCCCTATTTACATTGTTCCGACTATCGTCCTCATCTTTGTTGCCATATTTATAACAGCGTTTTATTCACTCTGCCATGTGCCCTCAAGTACACATAGCACAGTGGATAAAAGCGTTAGTTAAATCCAGTGCCGGGTCCCAAAGAGGGTGAGTTCAATACCTTTTTAAGGACATAACTGATAACAGACATCCATTATGTAACTTCATTCATTTAAGAACATTCAGTCCGGTAAATGCTATTGATAATTTTAAAACAAAAACAGAGCATTTACTTAAATAAATTATTTCTCTAAAAATACACACGCACACACACACACACACACACACACACACACATATATATATATATATATATATATATATATATATATATATATATATATATACATATATATATATAAATATATATATATGTATCTATATATATGTATGTATATATACGGAAAGAGAGACAGAGAAGAGAATAGAGAATATGTGAAGTAGAGAGAGATGTAAATATGTATGTTGTAATAATATAATGTTGTATATATATATATATATATATATATATATATATATATATATATATATATATACTTACCTGATGACGTACTTGCATTTTTCTTTTACTTTTTCTTTAACGAAAGCTATTGGATAAATGTACCATTGAAATACAACGATGATAATAAATTCGCAAAAAAATAATCTAATTAGATGCAGATATGAATGAGATTTGTGAGATTTAGTGACTTTTACGAAATTGTTTTCAATCAATAGTAATTTCTTTCAAGTTTACTATGTAACATTGTAAACCGGTATGTTTTTTTCTTTCATTTATGTTAAATACATAAAATGACTGGAAAGTTATATGCATTCCTATACACGGGAAAATAATGAAAACTATAGTGAAATCAATATAGGTATAAGGAAATATGTAACCAAGACAGTAAATAAATTCGCTACAAGAGATTAGGTAACTTGTAATATAGAAATATATTAGGAATATGTAACTAGCAGTTATCATTTTTGGGACGAAAACAACTTGTTATTTTCAATTTATTTATTGTTTTTCCGTTAAGCAATTAGTCCATTCACAGAAACGAACATTCTGTGTAGACTGAAAGCATTATTTGAACGCTCAAACAAATTTAAGGAATTCTTTTAAGTGTAGCAAAAAGTCACTCTTGAGAGAACAAAATGATAGATGGGAAGCAAAACCGAAAAAAAGAAAGCGTGATAAAAATAACTTATGAATCGAAAATATACGCATGTATATGTGTACGTGTGAGCACATTTCAACACACACACACACACACACACACACACACACACACACACACACACACATATATATATATATATATATATATATATATATATATATATGCGTGTGTGTGTCTGTGTGATAAAAATATAGTTTTAACCTGTGCTATATTCATGGGTAAAAGCATTTAATATCATATATAATATTTTAGGTTCAGCGTTGTTAAGTGTCCCATTCAATGGGATTCTACCTACAAACTCTTTCTATTTCAGATACAGACAACTCACTATAATTAATATATCCACGAAATACTAATTTAACAGACCTTGCCAACGAACTTAACAACCTTAAGCTTACAACAGACTTCGCCTTTGAAACTGAAACCTACTCTTTTTCCCCTTTTTCTGTGTTAGGAATTTCAATAGTCTGTTCCTGATATTGACTATACTTTTCCATTTTGATTCCATTTTCTCTAGAACTTTGTCATTGCTCACATGTTCGGTCAATGGTATCCTCACCATCCTTCTGTAGAACGACGTTTATGTTTCTTCAAGTTTGTTCTTCATATTTAAGGAGATTGTCTAGCATTCGCTTCCATATAAGAGTACTAATATCACTTAACATTTCAGTACTATTTTCTTTGTTTTTACCGACAATTTTCTGTTTCTTAATACCCTGCTTAGCTTTTGGGATGCATCATTGGCTATCGCATTTCCCCTTCGGATTTCCTCATGGAACTTTTCGCCCTCTGTAAGAAAATCTCCCAGATATTTAAATTACATAATCTGAAGGATTCTCTAAAATTAACTTCAATAATATGTAACACACGTTGAAGGGAAGCAATTTCTACTGAAATAATTATCTCTTTTGGGTGACCCCTTCGATACAGAGTTTGACCATAATATCCACTACCTCAACGTGAGCAGGCACACTGCGGTGGCAAGGGAAGAAATGGGCTGATACATGATCCGTATCGCTCTTGACCACCAGTAATATCACAGATCATTGTGTAGATAATCGGAGTACCCCCATTGTTGTCCTTCTTGAAGTGATTCTTATCGATGTTCTCATCAGAGAAAAACAAGAATCTAGCGAAGAACTCGAAAGATTTGAAATTGTTAGGAAATAATTTCAATCAAATCATATGGTTCTCCCAGTTTTCGAAAGCGGCCATTCGTAATTCTGTGCGCATAGTGCCTCTAAGTGTTGACTTTGATTTGATTCTTCTGCTTAATTTAAAGACAATTTGATGTACGTAGGTCCTTACTTTCCGCATAAACAATTATTTTTATTTCATGGCTGACTGTTGCTGGATTCGCAGTTAATTTCGATTATTGCCATATTTATTTCCAAATTTGAAAAATTGTTATCTGAAAAATCCCGTAAAAAATTCACCGAAAACAATCGCAGTAATGAAAACTTGGGAATCCAGAATTTCAGGATTGTGGGTTCGGTTCCGGTCCGGAATTAATTTTAATTTGCTCACGGACTCGGCCTGTCTCCAAAATGATATGTTATATTGGCCTAAGGTCTCTAGGAGTAAAATTGAAAAGGTTTGAAACGGTGACTTACTGACATTCGCATATATTATATTCACAATCAATCTATATATATATATATATATATATATATATATATATATATATATATATATATATATATATATATATATTAATCGATATTTTTGTATTTTTAATATCTAAATCAGTTCACATATTATTCAATACATTTTTCTAATGAATTTCCTTTTTACCAATCTATTTTTTCATAATTAAATGCTCTGCTCCCCTCTCTTACCAGTAGTTTATAAATATAAACTTATGACAATACTCACTTTTTATATTGTTCGGACTATTGGCCTCATCTTTGTCGCAATATTTATTACAAAGTTTCGGCCGTTGTATGCTCCGACCTTTTTCAGGTGGTTGGAATGTCGAACCGAACCCTTTATTTCGCTCACTGGGGTAGACTGTGCTATCCACTGTTTATTCACTGCGCCATGTGTCATTGAGGAGTGTGAGTTCAATACCTGGTCAAGGCAGCGGAGAACTTGGAGAATGGAATTAACAGGAGATAACTGATTACTGACATCTATTAAACATAGCACGTGGAACTAGAAGAGTCTACCCCAGCGATCGGAATAAAGGGTTCAGTTCGAAATTCCAACCACCTGAAGAAGGCCGGAGCGTACAACGGCCGAAACGTTGTAATAAATATGGCGAGAAAGATGAAGACAATAGTCCGAATAATGTAAATAGTGTGCATAATACCTCATCTCAGAATTTTATTATTTTGTTCTCCCTTTTCATTGGCCGAAGGTTCACGCAAAGTATAGTTAATGATTGCGGTTACTGCCACCGGTTCGGGGGTTGGGGTGGCAGGAAATGATATTTTCAGGAAATGTTGTATAAATAACGGTTGACTTCCGACACGAAGACGTCAAGATTTTAATGATTAGGAAAAACACCTTTGCGGGACTTTGTGTCATAAAGTAACATTCCTGAGGAAGAAGCATTCTGAGTAGAAATTACTCGTAACTAGAGCGTTCTAGTGTCTTTAACCTTTTAGTTATAATAATGTGACTGGTGTTTCCTGTATTTCTTCCCTTCTCTACAAAGACACGCACAAATACACACACACATAATATATAATTGTGAATTGGAGTAGCAAACACTCTTTTATACAGGTTTCAGTGAAGATAACTGTTAAGCCACTGAGATTAAGCTTTCACAATATTCTTGCAAGAGATTTCTCGTACAAGAGATTTCTTTTATAAGACATATAGTGCGTGATGAATCTTTGGTTGGTTTAGAGCGCTTTAACTAATCATTATCTTGCATGTTTTATATGTAAGCTGTGATTATATATATATATATATATATATATATATATATATATATGTGTGTGTGAGTGTGTGTGTGTGTGTGTGTGTGTGAGAGAGAGAGAGAGTGGTGAAAAGAGGGAATCTGTCGATAAAAAACCGTTATTAGTTGGTATTTTCAGCTTTTGTTCATTCGATTATATACTATATGCCTATATATAAATTTATATTTATGAATTTGAATGCGTGCATATATTTAATGTATATCTATAAGAGGAGTGCAGAAAGATTCTCCGCCAGACAAGAAGTCCTTCTGTGCCAAACATTTTCTTCAAAAATTAGGTCGCGTCGAGAAATATTAAACACTATTTTGTATACATATATTTATAAATATATATATATATAAATATATATATATATATATATATATATATATATATATATATATATATATATAACCTATATAGTCTAATTCATGAGGATGCACTATCATCGACACGCAAAATCGGAGAGAGAGAGAGAAAGAGAGAAAGAGAGAGAGAGAGACCCCACACACATACATGTACATGATGTAAAAATCATCGATTTCTATTTTTTTTTTGCAAAAGTGGACACTGTCGATGCGATAATCTGTTGTGAATCGAAAAATTTAAAAAAAGCGCAATAAATCTAAGACATTATTTAATTAGAGAAGCTTTTGTTTTTCTGAATAATATACATTAAAGACAAATGAAGGAAAACATTTTGGATGAAAAAAATTTTGATGAAAAATGAACAAGATTTGTTTTCATTTTTTTACAATTTTAAATAAAATCAATCATAAATTTATTAAATCACTTAAAATTCAATTTCAATGGTGTAACTCTTAGGAAATTGTCATGAAGTAAAACTATATTTATTAATCAAATATTGTAAACTTTCTTAGAACCCCCGATTATTTTTAAAAGAATTTCGATTTAGTTTTGTATGTGAATAAATTTGCAGAATTTGTAAATACGGATGTTCCAAACTGACATCACCATTAAAATGTCACGTCTTCTAAGCGTTGACGCCACTTACGGAAAAAGAAACTCACATAAATTTTATTGGCTGCTAGCAATTCTACTCCAACATACTTAAATGGTTAGACTGTCAATAAATCGACCAACACATAAAAAAATAAGACCCTGTGATTAAGAAATATTTGTATACAACATTTTATACAATAAATAAATAATATGTCACAAATCAGATCAATTTAACTTTAAATTTGCTATTTTTTCACATTTCAGAAATATATATTTTTTTTATTTTTGAAAGTGTTTTAAAACCGAGAATTAAATTTTGTCAAAATGTCTGATTTTATCGATTTAACTGAAAAATCGATTCCGATCAATATAGTTTCTGTTTGAAAAATACCACAGAGTATTTTTTTTACTGTAAATAGTAAAATTGAAAGCTTTAGTTTTTAATTAAATCTAAAATAAAAACTTCTAGAAGTCGATTAATTCCAATACTCGCCCACGTTACCACGGTCTATTTCCTCTCGCTCGGTTACTTAAGCCGGGCACTTACCGAAAATACTCACACAATGAATGTCGATGTCAACGACAGAAGACAAACTTATTGGACGCTAAATGTGAAAGTTATCCCCTCTTGTTGTATGCAAAATCGTGTAAACATTACTTAAGGGATTTTTTAAAATCATTTCATTCAAAACAAGGTAATAAAGCCACTAAGAGGCAATAGGTTATTTGTTATAGAATAAGACAAAAAACACTATTATGGGGAGAAAACAATAAAAGAACAAACATTAACAAGACAGATGATCACAATTGATCCTGTTGATTATATATATATATATATATATATATATATATAATATGTCTGTGCGTGTATTTGGGTGGGGGTACATATGCATTTAAAGATGACAATGAAATTAATAAATATAAACTGACATTTTTTCAATATTTCGAATGACTTTTTACCTATTAGAAAACACTTCCCCTATATAATATAACTTTGAATAAGTTCTGGCAGATTTTTCATGAAAAGTGATGTTTTCTTTAAAAAATTAGTAAGAGACATGTCACTGAGATTATTGTCCATCGCTACCAGTAGTTTTCCCAACTTTCTTGCTGCACTTGAATTCCACGTGGGAAAAAAAACGACACATTTTTTGAGGCTAACCACGTATCGACCTATTTTTCGGCATCCTCATGAGAATGAAAGTGCTGCTCAGCCATGTCATGTGCCATCGATCGGAACAAGTGATAATCAGATTTGGCAATGTCTGGTGAATATGGCGGGTAGGGTATTACTTCCCATATAAGTGTTTCCAAGTAGGTTTTCACTCATTTTGCAACAGCGTTGTAGTGTTGCAAAATCACTTTGTCATATGTCTGTTTCGTATAGTGGCCGGTTTTTCTTCAATGCTCGGCTCAAACGCATCAATTGTAGTCGATAGTGGCCACCCGTAATGGTTTTGGTCGCTTTGAGCGGGTCGTAATAAACGACACCCAGATGAACCCATCAAATTCAGACAAGAAGCTTCGAACCTTGGATAATCGGCTTTACCGCCGATGTTGATGCGTGGCTGGGATCACCCCACGAATTTCTATGCTTTGGCTTATCGTAGTGTATCCATTTTTTCATCGCCGGTCACGATACGATGAGAAAACCTTTGGGAAACCTATATATTTCTCAGCGATGCTAGTCTTTTGATGTTCAGGTGATAGTAAAAACCAGAATTCATCGTTTTTAAAAGTAAGCAGGTGCTTTATCTTTGAATATTAGTGTAATGACATTTTTTTCATTTCCCCCAACACAGCATGATATAGATTCAAAATAAAGTTATTATTTTTGCATATCTCTGAGATGATGTATTGTGATTACTTACATTATTTTTGTACGCTCCAAACCAACACAAGGGTCAGTGAATAAAGGTGTTGGTTATATCCAGGGACTAGGCCCAAAGAGCTGTAAGTTCAATACCTGGCTACAGCAATGGTGAATCAAATTTGGAGATTCGAGTTAAAGGGATATAACTGAAACATACAGAAGAAGCATGGCACGTGGAACTAGATCAATCTACCCAGGTGGACGAAATAAATGGTCCGGTACGAAATTCCAATCACCCGAAGAAGGCTGGAGTGTACAACGGTCGAAAAATTCTGAATTTGGGGATGAAGATAAGGATATCTGTCCGAATATTGTAAATAATGAAAGTTAATTTTATTTACTGTTTTCCCTTAGGTAGTTTGAATCTGTCTTATAATAACAATTACAATTTCTTTAAGAAATGTGTATGCAAGTGTAGCAACTAATTAGAGACAAACTTGATATACTGTTTCTGCTTTTGCTTTTTGTTACCGATCAAACATCCGAGATTTCTGTGTTTGGAATGTATACGCATTATTCTTTTGGTAATAACAGAGATTTATCACCTTTCCCGATAATCAACTATGGGTTAATTACTAGGGACATCTCAGGGCCTATTATTTGTTGAAAAATATCTACTAGTGATAGGTTTGAATAGAAAACCGAAGAGAAAGAAACGCTAAGACGCTCCCTTCTTCTTTCCTTTGATTGGTCCGGTCAGGGCTCTCCATGCTGTTTTCTCTTATATTGCTCAAAATAAATTTTTTGACTCTTTACCTTCCTTTTTTCACAATTGTGCTAAGAATTCGTTAAATTTGTGAGCACCAGTTCCTTGTCTGTAATGTGTTCCTTAATTGTTAGAATTTCTTCGCCCTCTTTCCTCATCAGCTATCACTGAAATTAGGAGGATTTGAGATAATTATAATTTAGTAATTCATCGAGTCTAGAAAAAAAAACTCAATAGAATGCAGAAAGCACTGGACGGCCGATTTGGGGGATACATCAGAAGTGCGCATTCTCTTCCGAGAATTAAAACCCGGACAGTTACGTTATCAGGCAGACATTATACTAGCTATACCAACGGGCTTCAGCAAGGAAGAGGTAATGAATTAGACTCGATATAGCGACGCTCGATCACATATTTTGTGGTGGAACTCATCCGAGTTTCTCTTTCTCATAGGGATGAGCCCCCACGAGCCACGACTACTATCACCAACCCGCTCAGTCCACAGCGTTAGAATCCGGTTCAAGCAATGATATACACGTGATAGAAATTATTAGGAGGAATTAAGATAATCGTAATTAAGGAATTCATCGTCTAGAAGAAAAGTCAGCAGAATGCAGAAAGCACTGGACGGCCGTTTCGCCCTATTTGGGACTCATCCACAGTGCGCATCCACTACCGAGAATTGAAACCTGGAGAGTTACGCTATCAGGCAAACGTCATACCAATTGTACGAATACACACACACACACACACGCACACACACACACACACACACACACACACACACACACACACACACACACGCACATATATATATATATATATATATATATATATATATATATATACAGGGGTTGGACAAAATAATTGGAACAGGTGCAAATTGCACTTATTTTTTTCAAAGACATATTATATTAAGAAAATTAACTAAAACTTCGTAATTGCAGGTTATATCTATTGTAAATACGTTTATTTATCTAATTTAATGTCTTTGACTTATTTATTTTTCGAATTTAGTAAAACCTAAGCTGAATGCTAGTCTTGTCTAAGTTCGAAAAAGGCCAAATTGCAGGAGCCTTGATCAGTAAGTTTGCTGAACTGTTTGGTTTTGCAAGAGCTACCATATCAAGAACTATGACGCAATTCGTTAAACAGGGCAAAAAACCTAGCAACCGTAACAATTTGGGCCAGACTTGCAAATTTAATGACAGGGACCGACGTGCATTATGTGTCAAAACATCATCGGACTACTGCGGCTAAAGTGACTGATGATTTGAATAATCAATTGAATAGTCCAGTTTCTGCTAAATCTGTCCGTCATAAGCTCCATAAGGCTGGATATCATGGAAGAGCTTCCGTAAGATAACCTCTTCACTCGCAACATTCAAAAGAGGATGAAGTGGTGCAGAGATCACAATGCCAGGTCTACAGACGAATGTAGGCAAATCATATTCTCAGACAAGTCCAGTATTTTCTCTTTTCTCAAATTCAGGGCGAGTTTATGTGTAGAGGCAGCCCAAAAAAGTTTACAACCCTGATTGCCTTCTTCGAACAGTGAAGCATGGAGGTGGATCAATTATAGTTTGGGCCACCATATCATGGAAATGTCTTAGTCCAATAGTTTCCCTACATGGTAGAATCAACAGCAAAGATTACCTGAACATTTTGAAAGATCATGTTCATCTAATGGCCCAGACTTTATTCGTTGATGGTGACTGCATCTTCCAAGACGATAATGCTTCAAAACATACTACACAAGTGGTTAAGAATTGGTATGAAGAGCATGAAAGTGAGCTAGAATACATGGAGTGGCCTCCCCAATCTCCAGATATCAATATTATTGGATATTTGTGCTGCATTTTGGACCGACAAGTTAGGCGCCGCTATCCATTACCGTCCTGTCCTAAAGAGTTGGAGCAGGCGTTACAGAAAGAATGGGTGAAAATTCCTCTGGATGAAGTCAGGTAGCTGTATGATTCCATTCCTAGGCGTGTGAAAGCTGTATGTGAGGCTAAAGGAGGACCAACTTCATATTAAATACATTTTCTTTGAATTTAACAAGTGTTTCAATTACTTTGTCCAACCCCTGTATATATATATATATATATATATATATATATATATATATATATATATATATATATATATATATATATATATGATACACAGGGCTCCCATGGCTAACTGAAGATTTTTGTCGTCTGTTATTTTAAACTGGTTGCTAAATTCCTTACCCTTTAACAAGGGTTGGATAATCATTTTAATTTTGTCTTCCTCAAGCGATTTAAAGTAGTCATTATCAGTCTCTAAAAAAATATCAGATTCTTCATGAATCCCATTAAATGAAAAATTATCACTAATCTTCTTTGGAAAGCTAAACCAAAATTTCATGTTTTTGAATTTAATGAATAATTTTTCTACATCAAAATTTAAAGTGACCTGCAAAATTTTAGTTATTCTACAAGTGCGCCCTGAAGTAAAGGGGTTGAGAAACAGCTTTAGATTTCGGCTTGGAAGTTAATTATGTCAAGTGAATTTCTGATGTGAACACGGACGAATACTGAAGAATTTTCATTCCTGAGATTTACTCTTGATCTCAATAGTTTCAAAATGCTGTTGGAAAAAGGTAATGTGATTTTTATTCGACAAACTCTTACATTACAAAGATCATTTCAGGATGTTTCATTCCATCTCTAGCTCGAGCATTCGATATTAAGTCTCTTTACTGAACCACTGAGAACATTCTGTCGAAGAATGAGCGGGTTAAACAGCATGTCTTAAAATTTTGGGATTTGATTGTGCTGTCAGTAGATTCAAATAGTCCTCGAAAAACATTATATATATATATATATATATATATATATATATATATATATATATATATATATATATATATATATATATATATATATATATATATATATATATATATATAATTGCCTGAAGATCGAAAGAACATGAAGCTTGAGTAGCGGCTTGATCTTTTGAGGATTGAAGCTGTGAAGAGTTTTTGCACTGTCAATATAGTGTAGGCTTTGAAAACTTTAATTTACTGGAAATTAAATAATGTTTGAATTTTTTATTTTTTCTCTTTGGTTCATCGGGATTTTTTTATTGTATTTTTATCCATTTTGTCTCTTCTACAGATATCCACCTGAGAATAATTATACACACAGACAGATTTACACATACACACACTTACATACATACACACACATATGTGTGTATGTGTGTGTGAATTTGAAAAGAGATTCCTACTGTAAATACTACCTATAGAATATTCCGTGTACTGGGTGACAAAATATCTTGAGTGTCATCAAATGAATATACGCTCCGTTTTGTTTTCTACCTCACGTCGGATTCCACTGTTCACTACCAGCAGCATCGCCGCCAATATGTGATTCCCCCAAACCTTGTCAGACTTATGTAGTTGCCGTTGTCTACTATGCGTTCTTTCTGAGATTATTTTGCTCGACAACTTGCGTCATTTGCTTTTGAGCCACTTTCAGTGTTTAGCTGCTTGTATTGTCTTTCGGTTTGCACATATTTCTTCCCATTCATTACATTGAATCGAATCCATCTTCGGAAATACGTAATTATGCTTCCAAACTCAACAAAGAATTACTTAGCTTACCATAGCCCCTGCCTTTCCATTCTTACTTTATATAGAATACATGTACACATCAAGTGCTCCAGACCAGCTGCAATCGTCAACTGAGCTCTGTGCATCAGCAAAGTTTCAGCTCATTAAGCTCAGTACCTCTCCATACGGTGGGCTAGAAACAGCTGGATGATGTTTCATTGCAACCGGTCTATGTTACCTGGATACGACTCGATAAGAATTTCTGAGTAATCCATGCATTGCCTTCCACTGATTTTTCACCTTATGCGGCTTTTGGATACCAGCACACTTGAGGAATCTCTTTAAGGAGGCTGCAGGAATTTCTCTACAGCTAACCACAAACGGCACCAGGATGCAGCCATATCCTCTCTAACTGACTCCAGCCACCAGTTCCTCATACTGAAGCAACTTTCTTTCATGAGCCTCTTCAATCTCTTCTTTACATGCCACTGTCAGTTCGCCAAGCACAAAATGTTGCTTCTCGATATCAATTAACACAAGATCTTGTCTCAGACCAGACACAATAACCTCCACTGACAGTGTAACATCAACCAACAATCTCCAATTCCTTGAGTCCTCCGACCTGGTCTTCTGCCTTTTGTCAGTCGCACTTTTCTTCACGAAGGCCACACTTCGCAGGTCCGTCGAGTGTATGCTAGAACTTCTAGCAGCTGTTGCCACGACGTCTAGAACCAATTTATGTCTGAAGGTGTACAAGCCGTACCTGTGGGCAGAATGATAGTATGTTTCGCTCTCTGCCAACATCAACAAGGAAATGTTTAATCTACCATCTTATGTCTTCCCATTCTTCCTTTATATATAATATATATTATATTCTATATTTTCTTTATCTATAGTCGGTTTATTTTATTACTATTACTCTCTATCTTTTCCTACATCAGTATAGTTTACTTTTAACATCTTCCTATTCATAAATTTCATTGTAAGTTCACAGATATCTATTATATTTACAACTTTATGATTATAATTTAATTACCTGATACATTTTTAAAAGACGCAAATTAATCTATGCATTTATAAGTAACAAGGCGTCACGTTAACTAAATCTTTCTTAATTATACAGTTGTTCTGGTGATGTTGTCATTGAATTAAATTTTGGTAACAGAATAAACAATTTAACCATTCAACTCGTTTTCATGCCTGTGAATTTCTGGTTAGAAATAACTTCATAATATCTGTTGTAAAGTCAATTCAGAAGATACCGTAGTAGTTCTTCCACTTCAAGTCAGTTGAAAACGTGAGGCCAATAAGGCGCAGTGAGAAACTCTTCTGGGGTTGAGCATCAGCCATGCTGATGGCGGGTAGGAAAGTTTCCTATGGTGGTTAAAGGAGAAAGGTTTTGTTTTGGAAACATAAAAATTTGCAAGACATTTCCTGTCCCAATTAACCACTGATTGGAGGTTCGTTTCAAAAGCAGCGGACAAGTTAACTTTTGTCAACTCTGATGGATTTGCTATTGAGATAAGAGTAAATTGTAGTGTCAAAAGCATAAATGCCTAATTGGGAACTGATGACATCATGAAGATCATTGATGAAAATCAGAAACAGCGTAGGACACAGGATAAAGCCTTGCGTGACACCCGAGTTCGCGTGAAAGGATCTGTAAGCGATCCCGTTCGGATCAACCTCCATTTCACAATTTGATAGTAATGATTGGATTAAATCAAACAGTTCTGTAATACCTTAGCCATGAAGTTTACATAGGAAACCAGCATGCCAAAGACTGTCAAATGCTTTTGCGATATCTAAAGGCACAGCCGAGCTTGATATTCAGTGATAGACCTAAGCACGTCATCCATAGACTGGGCAAAACGGAATCCATATTGTTTTTCAGGGTCGTGAGTGGTAAGATGCTTAACCATTTCAGCATTAATTAATATAATAAGATATTTAGCCGAAAAGTGGTAGGAGGCCAACAGGGCGATATTTATATGGATGACGTTCTCCAGAGTTTTTAAAAACCAGGTACTGTATAGAAGAACTTCTAACAAGCTGGAAAGCAGGAATCAGTGAGATAATAGTTATAGAGTTTGGAGAGAGCTGGGAAGAGCTCTATAGAACATCACTTTAGCTGGTATGCCGTCAAATCCACTTGCCTTATAGGAATCTAATTTGGAAATAATATCAGAGACCAGTGACGGGGGGAAAATCAGGTGTGTGTACTTGAGGTGAGTCGTGTTGAGTTAGAAGAGAATTTCCGAACAAAGCTTTCAATCTTATCTGGTGTTGATGTCAGAACTTCGAATTGATTGAATAGAAGCGGGGCGTGAGGATTTTCTGTTGTTCCGCTCACTCTTGCAGAGACACGAATAAACTCTAGAACCGAACCTGCAATATGCTATACTTTGTTTCATTCTATCAACAAACAGTAACTTCGCTTCATTGAGGACATGCTTGCACTCATTACGGGCAGAGACAAAGAGACGCCTGTTGAAATCAGACATGTTACTCTAATATATCCTGAGGAAGTGACCCTTGTGGATTATAGCAAGCGAGTGTCCAGTAGAAGACCAGAGACGCGATTTTTTGATCAGGGTGATTAAACACTTCACTCCAAGCGATGTCACGAGGGAAATTACGGAACGAGTCCCAGTTTGCACGTTGATAACAAAAAGATATTCTGTTGGTATGTGATTCTTGGCTAGTAAGAGAACTAAAGGTGAGGTTTATAGACACTGCTGCATGATCAGAGTTTTCAAAAGGGCAGGATTGCACAGTACGACAAATGTCAGGCATAGAGAGAGAAAGAGATCGAGAAGAGAGGCTTTTCTGTCAGGGTTACTGGGGTAACGCGTGTGGAAATCAACCATTTGCGTGAGAGAATGATGATTGAGAAGTTAAGGCATTAGATGCTAGTGACTCAGTGATAGAGTGTGTAAGTCACCTAGTATGGTGGGCATTTAAGTCACCGAACACGAATATGTTAGCAAACGGGTGTAGGGAAAAGCCCTTGTCTATATTATCGGAAAACCTATGTAGCATGCAACAGTTTTGAGAAAAAGGGGAACGGTCGAGAAAGAAGTGATAACGGCCTCAGTTAAGTAGAAAGATATGGAGACACATGTAAGAATGATCTGGAGATTCTAGAGAGAGTTTCCTAACTAGCGGGAGATGTTTTCGGACATATACTAGCAGATCATGCATGGGAACTTTTGAGTCATTTCTAAGAAGCGGAATGTAACCAGGAATCGGGAAATCACAGGAAGAGTTAAGGTTAGATTCGCAGAGAGCTTGGATGCCCGGAGATTTTCGAAGAGGAACAATTCCACGTCGCAGAAGATTGGTACGAAGTGTTTTCAGGTATAACCTTCCATCCGTAACATGACACTGCAAGAACACCGATATTATGCAAATGTTGCTCAGAGCAACGTCACAAGCCGCTGCGCAAGAGTTCGGGCTCCTGGCTACCAGTCGGAAGCAGCAACCAGACAAATGCCAACCTGGTATCCTCAGAATGAAGATACGTTGCCACGATCCGTACATATCACACATGATTAATGTCAGCACCACTATTAAAGCCTGGGAAAATGAAAGGAACCGGAAACCTTTTCCTAAACAGAAAAGAAGGGATGAGCCTCTACTGCTATTCAACAAAAGAGGGACGACTATGGATCGGGCGATCCGATGTTCTATAAAAACAAGTCAAGAAAAAAAAGAAAAGCAGAAAACGGAAATCTATCACGGGTTTGACACCCACGTAAATATTATTATTATAATAGTGGTACAAAAATATATTACTGATTTTTAATGATAACGTGTCTTCATTGTCAATTTTCCAAGCAATCTCTTTCCGAATTGCTCGTAAAACATATTAAACCACTCCTCTTCAACATGAAAAAGGAAGAGATGAGTTTTCATTTTTTTGCATAAGTTCAAGCTTAATCAAACTGTTGCCAACCTTTACAGAACATGGGGTAAAGTCTCTACAGCGCTGGTGTCTGAAGTTCTGCATTGAGGAAACGTGTCTTGAAGGTGAAGATGGAAGAGGCTCTCCATGTGCAATTGAAAATCAACATCTGAAAACACTAATTGAAAAACCACATCAAAGTGTCAGAGAAAAATCTCAGATAATGCGTGCCAGCATGTCCACAATATCGAACTATCTCATGAAATTTAGTAAAGTGAAGAACCGCGATAAATGGATTTAATATAAGTTTTTACGGAAATGTCTGTTCGATACTGCATCTGTAAAATTGGAATTATCTGTTTTTTGATCGAGTAGTGAATTGTGATGTGAAATATATTGATTATGACAACCATGAATGATTTGCATAATGACTTGATCATGGCAAAGGACTGACACGCATTTCAAAACCGAAAATGGAAAAAAAGAAAATAATGTTGACTCTGGTGATCCGCCATTACAACTTTCTGTACTCTAACCAGGACATGCCTGACGAAGTTTACTTCCAGCGACCGGGTGAACTGCGAATTCAATTAAGCAAAATGCGACTTGCACTAATTAATCATCAAGATTCAATTATGCTTCGTGACAATACTCGACCGTACATCATCAGTATGATACAGCAGATCACCGACTTGGGATACTAGACTTGACACATCTAACATATTCCCCTAATCTCTCCTACGATATATTAGACAATTTTTTAAAAAGTCAACTTGACATATTTGGAGCTGAATTGCTATCATACAGGCGTCTATATGACCATAAGTGAAGGATTACAGATCAACATTGCCAGATATTTAAATAGTCAGCGATTTAATGTTCATAATACTATATTTGTTGATTCATATTGCGAAAAAAAGTACGTTTATCAATATGCAATGAGCAATGTATTACTATATCCGTTCTGGTGGTTGAGCAAGTCGCTTCATTTACACTGACATCAATGTTCAATTTCTTGAGTAAGAGATAGAATACAGAACGCAGGTTTCAACACCAATGAGCTCCTCTCGGTTTGAAAACAGACATAGCATAAGCCTTTTAACGTAAATCATTTATTTTGGGCTTGTAACAAAGCATTAGAAATATTTAAATGGAATTGATTTATACTTGGATACATGGATAAATCTACCGAAAACTAACCAAAATATATATTGCCGAAATGTCACTTATTTTTTCAATACAAACCTGAAAGAAATTCGTTGAAAACAAAATTTCCACAGCAATATAGTTTAAGGTTTTTTTTTTTTTTTGTTTTGTCTGTTAATCGATTTAGACGCTGAACCGAATACATGTTTCGTTTCAAATCATTTTTTCTTTTGATTATGCTGTGTTACTGGCATAACAGGTCAAGTTAATTATTGACAATTTCCTTTATGATGTTTTATAATATTGCTTAAACGTGTCCGTTTTGGCACACTTCCTACAATTATTCTTCTAATGTTTGGCTAGAGAAATACTGATTTTAGGAAGCGGAATACGCAGATAATTTTGTAGTATATTCTCGTTTACATGGAGAGGATTAAATAAATTCATACATACACGTGCAACTATACCATTTGCTCTCTTTGGATGCAGAGAGTTACTAAGCGTAGCATAGATGTGGCACAGTTCCGAAACGGTAGAGCCCCCAATGAGGATAGAACTCACTGCACCGTCTTAATTGAGCTAACAATACAAGCTTACTAACCTTTACACGGCGTAGAAGCGCCCTTGCTGTCTCTATGTACCCCACTATATTTTCCAAGAAGTTATGACAATTCACTGACAATAACGTAAAAGGAATCTGATGAAAACCAGATCGCCAACGTCTGGAAGGTACATTGCTTTTTTTAAAACCAAACATTTTCTTTACTTATTCCCTCGAGATTTTTCTTTTCAGCTTCTCTTTTAAAAATAATTTCTCATTCCAAGCAATTCCGCCATTCCCTTTTTGTATGAAAGTAGAAAATTTTAAATTAAAAAAAGAAACGTTCAATAAAAGAGGCGGTTAACAATCTATATTTGTCCTAAGATATTTGATTTATTAGAAGTGCACTTGTTCGACTTCAATATTAACATTTTCATCTGTTTCCTTTTTACACTTGCTTAAACACCACTTATTACCTTTCCTGAAAATTCTTAAAAACATACGAACGCCTACACTTTTACGCTTGCACAGAGATGCTTCCTCCGGTCTCTCTGCGTGTGTGATGCTTCGGTAACTCGCCCCGCACACTAATTCGATCCTACTACATAACACATTATTCCACCTGAATGAAAATAACCTTGTACTGATCTTACTATGCCAAACACCTCAGGGTGAACTACCTTATATGAAACAGAGTTGCTTATCTCTTACAGACGCTACAAAATAGATGATAAAGCCGATATTTATTTTTGGTTTGAATATGTACTAACACCGCCGACCACAAAAAACCTGACTTGATAATTTCAGTCATTTGGTAATTTTAAGCATTGACACATGCTCAGGAGCACTCCAGGCTATTTCTTATTGCTTATCTATTACTAGATATATTGCCATCCCAGGCTGAAACTCATTAGCACACGAACCGATTTTGAATTTTGAGTTGTTCACCTAGACTAGTTGCCAACCGAGGCTGGAGAAACCCACCTGTCTCGATAGTTTTCGCATAGTTGATGGGAGAAAAAATCGATTCATAATTGTCCGAAGGGTATTTGGGCGAAAAAGAACATAACGTACTCGGCCAACATTCAAATACGGTTAGCCAATTTCTCTTTTCTTAACCGACATAAACCGACCCACTTTCAAGATTATTGAGTCCTTCCCACAACTATGTTTAGCATACTGTTCCCAATGTCTTGCGTCTCTTCATGTACAAGTAAATATCTTTGTATTTGAAGACGTGTGCTTCGCGTAATAATTGTCGGCGAAGAAATATGTTTGGCATGCCGATATCAAATTCCACCCGAGGCTGTTGTGTTCACTTGAAAATTGATGAAGCCATATCATCTTTCCCAAACTAGGACGTAACAGATTTCCGTATTTTTCGCGCTCTAAGCATAGATTGATCTCATAACATACCGCACAGTCCTAACTCTGTCTTTTTCTATCTGTTGTGTCCGTTCAGGATGTGAGCGATCATGGTTGTCCTCGGTTTCTACCCTTCGGACCTCTAAGCATCGTTTCTTTGATTACCACCAACTTCTTTTATGTACTGTATTCTTTCAGGATATCGGTGATCATGGCTCTTCACGAGCTCTTTTCCCTTGCAACTCTTGCGATCTTTATATTCTTAATAACCCTTTAAATCTCCGCTCCAGATTCTTTCATGTGACTGTCCCTTCACTACATGGAATATCATATCTTTACTCACCTTCTTCTTTTGCAGCCTTATACAATGTTTATCTCCTTGACACTCTTCGGCATCTCTGTCTGCTACCCATTTATACAAAAACGTTAAATAGGTTACACGATAGTTTGTAATTATCCCTACTGCCTGGAAATTTGGGGGGAAATTCAACCGACTTATAAATTCTCACTTACTAACCATAAAGTGAATATCAACCTAGTAAAGGTTTTGACAATATTCTCGGTTAAATGTTAACTACATCCACCATAACTTTCATGGCTTTGCACCAGACTAAAGTAAATATCCTTACAAACACACCATATATATCACTCCGAGAGAGATTATTGACGCGTTTATCTCACAACACATTTCTTGTTTTTTTTCTTTTGTACTACAAAATGTTATTATGACATTATTATATTATACAACCTAAGCTTGAAAATTATCTACCAATATTCTATATATTAATTGTGCTGGCTCACTTACGTCACTAATTTTCCACCATAAGGGTTGTCTAGCTATGATCAAAATATCTAAGGTTGGATACTGATTGTTATGAACCTTCACTTGTCAAACTTCAATTCTCTCCGTTTTGTTTTTAAGCTTTTCATCACAAGCAAGGCAGGAGTGCTACTACCACGCAACGGGTTACAGAGAGTGGGAGAAAGAGTAAACGGGCGTGAAAGAGGAAAGGATGAAGAGAAAGACGATGATCATATCAAGGCATCTGGATATGTTGATTGACATTGCATTTGGATAGTTGGAGATTATAGCAAGTAAGAGGAAGGGAGTTCCATAGATGGGAAGTGCGAGACATGAAGCTATTGGAGTAGAAGTGACAGCTACATTTAACCGTTTCGACAGTGAAAGGTTGGGACTTAGATGCCGAACTAGTGGCACGTTTAAATTCAGTTTGCGAACTAGCGAAAATAGCTCGTCGGAGTAGCTACCGTGAAAGTATTTGTAAAAAAGACAGAAGAAGCCGACGGTACGTCTGTGAGAGACCGACTGTATACGAGATACCAAATCACGGCCAACCACATATATATGAGCAAACGGATGAAGAGAGATACCCTTACACAATCTTGTGATAAACTTGTTGCATCCCTGCATTAGCCATGAGTCGCTCATAATACACTGAAATTCAGATGCATGCAGATGTTGAATTATGGATCTCCACTTAAGTGCGAATTGAAATGTTTTGAAGTTTCGCGGTTATTTATTATCTTTCCATAATTCGGTTCTAATTAGGGGAAAACATATCTACATATGCCGGCCAATTTTTCCCGAAACCACTATTTACATAGGTACTAAATTTGCTTAGTTTGCATATAACGCAAAGCAAGAAGTGCCGACTACAGTATTAATGGTCTACGTATTTACTTTTCTGTGCATCTCAATAAGACTTTTAACTACTTTAATGACATAATTTAGTAACAGCATCATCCTTATTTTGGTAGATGAAGCCGCCTGATTTGTGTAGGAATCATTGAGAAAAAGAATGGTCATAATCATATGCCTTGCTAATCAAACCATCACCGCATCAATAACACTTTCTGTATGATTACCCCCCCCCCCCACACACACTCACAAACACGCACACACACACACTCACACACACGCACACACGCACGCACACACACAGACATATATATATATATATATATATATATATATATATATATATATATATATATATATGAATGTGTGTTAAAATAGTTTGGAGATATGCTGTATTTGTGGGGAAAAGTGGTCAATATCAGAGAAAAACATATAAATGGACACTGAAATTAAAACAACAGTGTGTTTCAGGCTTCAACGCACTCTTCAAGCCATGTGAAATGTCTTTCCACTCGATTATTTATAGACATAATGTCCAATGTGCATAATGTGTAAAAGGTTTTGATCGATATTGAGCGGGTGGTTTATTGTTATATTTTAAATTATTCAAAAGGCTATTAAGTAAGAATAACTGTAGATCTGAATGCAGTTATATGTACCTATTTTATTATGTTGCTTTTTAACATTTTATTCATTATTTATTAGTGATTTCCTAATTATTTGTACTTCTTCTTCCTCTTCTTCTTCTTCTTCTTCTTCTTCTTCTTTACTTGGATGTCCGCTGTATACACACTTCCTTCCGTATCCCAACAAAAGACATAAGGTCAGAAATGGCTTCATGACATTTTCAACTTATTATTCTTTTTTTGGTAGAATACCCCCTAAGACCACACACATTTTGCATAAATAAATTTCACATATTAGTGTAAGCTGTTCTCGTGAGTACAATTATTTGTATTTACTAAGTATGTATGCTTGGTAATTTCTAGTTAGCAAGAATTGATGCCGTGTAAGATGTTTAATCTTTAAAATCTGCACTACTTAACCACCGATGCGTATGGGATTTTGTCTGCATCAGTTTGTTTGGTACTGGAAGAATATTAACCATAGAGAGGTTTATCTTACTATCGTTAATGCATTTGGTACATTGTATTTGATTTTGCTTTCTTTTTTAGGTTCTTTGCCGCTGCAGTAGGTACTTTGCACTTCTTCATACACTTGAAATTCGCTTTTGAATTATTTGGATGTTTGGAGATTGATTATTGAGTTTTTGTAAGACAGTTCTAGTTGAACCAAATCTCTTCCTCCTTCGGATGGTATCGCATAAGACGATCAACATCAGCCTTAGGGTGATGTATGCGGTGGTAAGTGAGAAGCTTTTTTGCTTTGGCGTTCATTCGCGTAATTTCAGCTATGGTCTTGTTAAGTATGTTGATACTGTAATGCGCCACAGTGACCCGCAATGTGTATATGTGTGATGTTCTCTTTTGTGAATTCGGTTCAGTATTTAACACCAAAGGCACATGCCTGTAGTAATCTTTTTTTAAAAATTCTCTTACATTTGGATATGCTGTATTAAATCTTTTTCACTGACTCCTAAGTATTTATAGGCTTCATAATTTTCCAGCTCCCTAAACTTAGTGACAAGATTTATTAAGTGTGTTTCTGTAATTCAACCTTTTTTGAATGTTACTTTTTCACATTATTCTAATCTGAAATCAATACCATGGTCATCACTTAAACATTTGTAAGTATTGTTAATATCCTTCAATTCATTGTAGTTTTTAGCAAGAGTTTGATATCATCCATGTCGAATAGGTGATTAAGCACATTCTTTTTTACTTTGTTTCCATAGTTATTACTGTTTAGTTCATGCGAACGGGGGTGGGGTTAAGGACAGAAGGAAGAGATGGGCTGACATGATATCTCATTCAGAGATTCTTCGTCACATAAATAAATGGCAGTACCCTTGATGCGATTTAGTAATAATGTCGTTTTCCGCAGTTACATAATATTTTAAGGAAATATATACATTTCCAAAGCCATAAAGATCCAAAAGTGTAGCACACAATCAAAAGTTTACGATAATCCATGCTGAGATTTTCTACCTGTTTTTAGTAGTTGATCTTTACAACCATATGAACATCTTCAACATCCCGTCTATACGTTCCTCAATGAAACCAATACTGAAAAACGTACATTTAGTCAAAACAGACGTGATCAAGTTATATGTTGTGGACAGACACGTTACTGACGAATATTTACTTGGATCACCTATTTCAACCATTTCTGGTATGAAGTATACAATACCTTCAGTGATTCTTTCTGGAATTGTATTGGAGTTATTAATTAACATTGGTAGAATATGCGGAAGAGTTTTATGGATGATTTCAGATGATAGTTGTGTACTTTGGCTTTTTTTTCATTTTGGAAATTTTATTAGAGCTTGCCTGACATTATTTTTGGTTATATTTTTCCATTCTTGTAGAGGTTTATCTTTCATTTGAATGTGTGATTTCAACAGATGTTTTGTTTTTGACTTCTCTAACTCGTTTACAATTTTCTTGAAAGCTTCCGTTTAGAATATCTAATTTTGTCGATAGAACATTAAAACAATACATCGGAGAATATATTGCCACAGACAAAGTGAGTAACTGATTTAACTATAGTAGAAATAATGTGACACACCAGATTATTTATAACTACGCCATGTAGGGTGCTTTAATATAACTGTTGATCTAAGTTAGATTGATCAAGTAAAATAAACCAACTAAATGCAACGGCATAAGGATACCACTCAATTCTTAAATTGCAATTTTAGTGATCGCTCGAACATCTACTAATTATATATATATATATATATATATATATATATATATATATATATATATATATATATATATATATATATATATCAGAAATGAAGGTGTTAAGCTTAATATTACTAGACATATTAACATACAAAGCAAGGAATAAAAAGGGAAGCAACCGGTTTCGCTCCCGCTCTTCAGGCTTCTACGGGAGATTTTAATGTCATTAAAAAACAGAATATGCAATGAAAATGAAATGAGTATGAGGGAAAAAAAATAGGAGCTAGAGGCAAATGACAGCGAGCCCCAACAGACACTCACGCTGTTTACACAGGGAGGGCCTGCGGGACCCGATGTAAATTGACTCCAGCACCTTTAGATGAAATAAAGAGTGTGAACGGGACAACACGGTGAACCCGTCCACACTAAATTTAGCCGCGCACCTTCTGTTCTTTAATAGATGCTCACAAATGGCTGGACTGTAGGTGTTTGGGACGAGTCCATCAGACGGCAGACTATGGTTCCTGATTTTTGTGGGAACGTGTTGCTTAATTCGCATGTCCAGTCGTTGTGTTGTCCTCCCTATGTAGTTGTCACCGCAACTACAATTATATTGATAAATAACGGAATTAATTTGGTGAGGAGGGAGAACGTCTTTACACATTGAATGAAACATAGGCCATGTTTGAAATACTACACGAACCTCCGCAAAGAAAAAGCAGCGACGAACACTAGATGAAATCTGTCTCACAAAATTTTCACATTTGGTTCCGATCCAGGGTAACCTTAGATAAACCGGACACCTCTCAACACCGCAAATCTTTACACCTCTGAGCTTTTCGATTTTGTCTCGGATAACAGACTGAACGACGTCAGGTGGGTAACCAAGACCGCATAGGGTATCTCTGATAAAATTGACCTCTTTATCAAAAAACGACTCCGAGCAGATCTTTAATGCTCTATGAAGGAGGGTTCTTATTATGTTTAATTTCCTTTTAGTGGGACAAAAGGAGTCCCAACGTGTGTATAATCCAGCGAAGGTTGGTTTCCTATAAACCGATGTAAGAAAACCCTCTGGCGTCCGAGGTACCAATACATCTAGGAAGGCCAATTGACAGCAAGATTACTTCTCAACTGTGAACCGCAATGCAGGATGGATACTATTAAAAAAAGAAAGAAACTGGTCTGCCTCGTCACCATTGTTAAATAAACAAAAGGTATCATCATTTTTTTTCCCTCATACTCATTTCATTTTCATTGCATATTCTGTTTTTTAATGACATTAAAATCTCACGTAGAAGCCTGAAGAGCGGGAGCGAAACCGGTTGCTTCCCTTTTTATTCCTTGCTTTGTATTTTAATGTCTAGTAATATTAAGCTTAACACCTTCATTTCTGTTATAAAATTTTGTACCTACAAAAATATCTTTAAATATATATATATATATATATATATATATATATATATATATATGTGTGTGTGTGTGTGTGCGTGTGTGAGCGTGTGTGTTGTAATCGCCTGAAGATCGCGAGTGCGTGAAACTTGAGTAGCGAATCGACCTGTGCTTTATGGAATGTTCGCGTTGTGAACCGTTTTTGCTTTGTCTAGATAGTTTAGGTTATGACCACTTTAACTTAGTATGTAGTTAAATCTGTTTTGGCCTTTTTGCTTTGTTTTCCTTGCTTGGGATATTTTTCTCGTTTAAGATATTAGTTTGTCTGACACTTTCCCATATTAGCTTTTATTAAGTAATGACAGTAGTTGTAATTGTATATATATATATATATATATATATATATATATATATTACAATGAAAAGTAAATTAGTAAATTTAATGATATAAATTGGCGAAATTCCTTCGCTAACTAAATTTTAAAGATGCATTAACCCACTAATCACACGATGAATGCTATGATCCTTGTTTTTTAAAATTATAAACTGTATTAGGTCTGACATAAATATGCAAGTTACTTTCGACGGCTCCTCTCGTCATCATCAGGCATGGAAACTATTTTGTTTTTGTTAAAATTCAGTAGTAGCATCCGAGACGAAAAAATATAACACAAATCGAAATACGTTTTTGTTAATGTGTTATTCATAACGGATACAAACTTATATCTTTGTATGTATGTATCTGTATACGTTTGAATAAAAAGCAAAGAGAATATTAGGATAATTTACTTTGTTTCCGGTACATATTTAAATATAAATTTCATACAGAAATAAATATATGATGACTTTTCTTATATTTGATATACTTGTATTGATGTTGGTTTTCCATTATACCTACTCTGCTTTGAACGTAGATCGTCGTCTTTTGCATGTTATGTACTATTGGTGATTTTTGTATCGGATTTCTTGTTAAGTTTTCCGTTGTATTGGTTGGTGATATATTATCTAACTGGGTGTTTATTGGCCAAATGGTACGTACGGCGGCGCGATTATTGAATTATTGTGAAATCAATGTATGCCTGATGTTAATATACAAGATCTAAGCAGACAAGGGAATTCATTTGAATTTATTGACAATATTAAATTTTTAAAGTCTTGATATTTTAGTTCCCTCATTAATGATGAATAATATTGAAGTTTTTCATATTTTGCATTAAATGATCATTTTAATTAGCTTATATTTGTTTTACATATATTTATATAAATATATATACAAGCACACAGACACACACATAAAGATACACACATATATGTGTGTATGTGATTACGAATAATTTACTGTTCAATCGCCAGAATTAAGCAGCACAGAGCATGGTCATTGCATAGGAGATGAACTGCTTGGTAACAGATTTTTCGAAACATGCAGCACATAAATTTTCAAAATATCTTGACTGCAGCTTGTCTAAGATAAGATACTTCACATCACATACACACACACACACACACACACACACACACACATTGTATTTTTACAAATTTCGAATGACGTACTGTGTAGTAAGTTCGCAGTGAGTTTGTTTTGTTCAAGTATTTTAAATCTCCTCAGTGCAGTGATTTTCAAGATCCAAACGTGTTCTCTGTGTGGTAGGCAAAATTACATACATTCTGGCATTATTTGAAAAGCTTAAGTATTGAAAGAGACCACGATAACAACATGCTTGGTAGTTAATGAATAGGAAGTCAAAACAGAAATATGTGTTTACATATAAATACCCCTCTCTCTCTCTCCCTCTCTCTCTCTCTCTCTCTATATATATATATATATATATATATATGAGATATGTTTCAGCTGTCAATATATCATAAACACACTTGAACGCTTAGCCTTGGAGCGGGTAGAATGGAGATCAACGTGTCGTAGTAGAGTCAGCAGTTTCCAATCTGCTTGTATGAGACATCTTCAAGAATGGAGAGCAAGAACTAAAAGGTCAGCCTATCTAACAGTGATCTCATCTCACAATCCTCACTTTTGTTCCATACGTGGTCTCCTTTGCATATCACTATTGGGTCATAAATGTCACTTAAGATTATCGCACAAAATTTTATAACTGAATCAACTAACCAGTCAGATCCTCATACGTCGAAACCGACGGGAGTCCATTAATATATATATATATATATATATATATATATATATATATATATACATGGGGGGTAGTGTGAGCGCACTGTTTTAAATATATCACGTACATTTCAAAATTCCTTCTCGTTTGGTGAAATACACACACACGTATATATATATATATATATATATATATATATATATATACATATATATTCAATGATTATATTATTTCATACATGATTATGTATCACTAGAATATTTATCCAAATAAAAGTGCAGAAATTAAGCATATATGGAAGCCTACACTTGATAATTTAGAGTAAAATTTTACGTAGCATATTATACCGATTCTTCATTTTGCCTTATCCTGTTTATCCTTAGCGATTTGGCGTCTGCTCATCTGAATTTTTTCATTTTTTTGTTTTGTAAATAAAATAATTTATGTTGTCTCGTTAACATATATTTTCAAATGAAATACAAATTTGCATGATTAATATATGTACATTTTGAGGAAATTTTATAGACAATAGCACGCATTCTTTTGTGATATTTTATATGTGGAAGACAAGAAAACATGTGCAAATGAGTATGTGTAATTGTGTATGTGTTTGTGTGAAACTGTTTCTCTGTGTGTGTGACATGATTAAATATAACAAAATATATAATATTATAATATTGATTTCCTGTGATGTCAGAAACTCCACCTGAAAGAACAAAAACCTCATGATTTGATACAAGCAAATGGACGTTTTCACCGGATGGGGAAATCTCACCAAAACCAAATGGAAACAAATGACGTCACAAATTATGAAATGGACAAAGTCCGTCAATTTTTATACATTCTTTTTATAGATACATATATTTAAGTAAATGCTCTGTTTATAATAAACAGTATTAAACAACATTTACAGTCCTGAATGTCAGAGAAATTTTCATAGAAAATATTCGTCCTCCGACAGGAATCGAACCTGTATCCTATACGGAATCGTCCTATAGCCTGCCGTGCCTTTAACCGATTTGGCTACAGAGTAGCAAATTTACTGCTCTTAAATTTTAATCTTCCATGATTCTCTCAGGTACATTCATAACTGTTTATGGTGTATCCAAATGTAAACACATGACGTCACACATTATGAAATGGATAAAATCCGACAATTATTTTAAGACATTTTTATGTTTATACATTCTTTTCCCTGTCAGTAGGAAAATGCTCTCAGGCTATATGACGGTTCCATATAGGATACAGGTTCGATTCCTCTCGGAGGACGCATATTTCTTTCTCATTGTTTACATTTGGATACGCATCGAGCAGATATGAATGTACGTGAGAAAATCATGGAAAACTTAAGTTTACAGACAGTAAAATCAACCCTGCTAACCGAAACGCTTCTCTGTGGCGAAATCGATAAAAGCTTGTCAGGCTATATGACGGTTTCGTATAGGATACAGGTTCGATTCCTCTCGGAGCACTCATATTTTCTATGACAATTTCTCGGATATTCAGCTCGGTAAATGTTGTTAATACAGTTTATTATAAACGGAGCGTTTACGTAAATATTTGTATCCATAAAAAGAATGTATAAACATAAAGATGTCTTATGTGTGTGTGTGTAAGAGAGAAATTTATGGTGGATGATTGCTCAGTATCGAAATTCATTCTCGGGAGTAGCTGTCTTTTTTACTTTATCTTACTATTATGACAGGAATTGCTACAATAGCTACTGAACTGATCCATTCGTACCACGAAAACACAAAACTTCTTACGACGTTCATATCAAAATCTTATTTGGTTATTTAATTCACGTATCCCTTCCCAAATTGCACTTATTCTTTCATACATACACATACATATCTTGATACAATCACGATATAATATATTTAAATTAATTTGAGTCAGACATAATTTCCTGAATTACCCAAAAAGATAAACATATATGCGCGTGTAAAAAATGAACCCAATTCTATCTTTTTAGTCAGGTAATTACAAAGTATTTTAACGGTTATCTCATTAATTCCACTTGCTATAGTTTGTATTGTAGATCATCTTGAATCTTGTTTTAAGGATGAATTACATTCCGTAATAAAAGATCCATGAAAAAATGATATGCTGTATTTCGATAAACCGTGAAAACATTTTCAGCGATTTAAATGCCTCTGAAAAATGATGGTCCAGGATTTTTTCTATTGATTCAGAAATTTTAGAAGAAATGACTGAGTAGGAAAACAGCCATGTCTCTGTCAGTAGGAATATGTCAGGCGGAAGATTACAGATATATCAGTAAGATCTTTGTGCAACAAATCTTAATATTTCAACTGTTTTGAAATTTAAATTTTCTCCAAAATTTTTTCGAAGTAGACTGAATACTTAAGATGGTTTCATCAAAGTTCACATAAATATCACGGAAATGAGCTCTTTCTGTGCTATTTAATCCAATTCTGGTGCATTAAGAAAATGCCTGGAATAATATCTGGAAGCCAAATGGTACATACACACACATACACATGCATACACACCAACATATATATATATATATATATATATATATATATATATATTAATGAAAGTGGAAACTGAGGCCAACACCCAAAGCGACTGTCTGTTTCATGCTTAGAAGTCATAAACAGACTTTCGCCTCTGTGTATTAATCTCAATGTCCCTTTTTATATTTACATGCGCGTTATCTCTGATTATCAATTTAACACATAAATATAGTATAGCTTAAAAATATATTTATTTCATATTTATTACCTGACCTGATGGATGTTTAAGGATTATGTAGGATTATATTGCTCGGTTCTTACACGGAGCTCTCTATGGATTTATATCCTCTTTGGAATTATGCCTACCAATTATCAATTGATATTATAATAAAAATGATGATCGATTCAAACGTGAAATTTAAACTAAAATTTGAACTCTGAGATAACCACGGAGTGTGAATGACAACAACAACAACAATCAGAAAAGAAATCAAAAATGAGTTGGCCAATTGGCTATTCTTTCAGGACTCTAGGGATATATTATTACTCTCTTCCTATAACTAAAATGTCAGTTAAACATCGCATGGTTAAAAATGGTTATGCGGGCTGAGGATTGACTCTCCAAATAAGTAAGATGAATGTATATTCGGAGAAATGACTTAACTTGAATGTCAAACAAGATTGTTTTGAAAGGTCTTTCAGAGGTATCTACCATTTTAAAATACTTGTTGAATTTTTAATGAATATCTCGACTTAAACTAAGTTAAAATTTAGTATTTTTAAATAAGAGTAAATAAGTGTTCCTATCGACTGGTCCATACACCCCCAATTCTCTTGAACAGCAATAGAGGCGCATCCCTTGTTCTCTGTTTAGGAAGGGTTTCCCGGTTCCTTTCTTTCTTCGTCTTGGGCGCTAATACCAGTGCTGTTTTGAATGTTCGTGATATGTGTGGATGGTGGCAACGTCTGTTCATACTGATGGTAGCAGGTTGGCAGTTTACTGTTTGCTGCTTCCCCACTGATAGTTAGGAGCAAGGATTAAGACGTAACGACTAGAGTGGCTGTTCTGATAAACAGTTGCGTAATATCGGAGCTCTTGCATTGTCATTTCGAGCATGGAAGGGTGTCCCTGCAAGAACCTCCGGTGTGAAACCCCGATGCCACACTATGTTGCAGTCTGCGCCGGTTCCCATCCCGCACATATTACATTAGATGAACGATTGCTACCACTGCTCTCGGCCTTTACCTTATGAAATTAACACACCATGAAGATCTGTGGCCAAAATATAAAACAAAACTAGCTTTGATAAAAAATCCCTAATGTATAGTATCTCATAAGTTCGGTTCTAGAGACTATTGTCGGCATTTCAATAGTGTGCTTAATAACAGAAAATCCTTAATCCATCCTCTATTCAATCAATTCGAAGTCCTGGCAGATGAAGTTGAATGCTTTTCCTCGTAAATTCTCTTCCACCTCAACACAGGACTCATCTGGAATACCCACACCTGATTTCTCCTGTCGAACGGAAGCTCTACCGATTGATATTCGCGTAATCCCTTCAATGGTTTCAGGTCTCATTTCCCAACTAGACCATCACAAGGGAAGCGTAGGTGACGGGATCCTTCCCATGTTCTTACGAAATGTGCTCTAGATCTGGCTATAGATCACTCCATAGTTTACAACAAATGACCCTTGCTTATCGTGTTCTAGTTTGTTGGAAATCTCCCTGTGTAGTTCCTGTATTCACGAAATCTGGAGAACCTTCAGACCCCTTTAACTATCTCGCTATTAGTCCATAAACCTAACCCTTACCGCTTTCCAGTAAAGTATTGGGAGTCTTTAATCAATACTGAAGGGGTTAATCATCTTACCTCTTACAACTTACTCTAGAGCAAAAAATATGACTTCCGTTTCGCCAGGTCTATCGCTGGTGTGTTAACGAGCATCACTGAATATGCATATCAAGCTCATTATAATAACGACGAAGCTCAAGCTGTGACTCGATATCTCGAAGGCATTTGACAGTGTATGGAACGCTCGTTTTCTACAAAAGCTTCATGACTGTGGTATTACTGGACGTGTGTATGATTTAATTCAATCGTTCCTATCAAATCGTAAAATGAAGGTCGTTTTGAAAGAGGTCACTTCCAGTTCCTTTCACACGAAATCGGGTGTCCCCCACAAAGCTTCTTCCTGGGTCATACACCGTTTGCGATATTCATCAATTATTTCCTCGATGTCATCAGTTCACAAGTTGGTATTTATGCTGATGACACTTAAAAGGGACCTCCAATCAGTGGTTATCTGTGACAGAAAATGGCTAGTAAATTTTAACGCATCCAAAACAAAAGTGCTCCGATTTAAACACAATAGGGAAACATTTCTGTCTACTATCAACATGGTTGCCGGTAAACCCATTGAGAGTAAGACTTTCCTGGTCTCACCTTTTAGACTGAATTGATTTGGCGTGACTACATTTCAGTAGCTGGTCTAATGCAAGGACAGTTGTGTCACTATGTTGTGCCAAAAGATTTTTCTCGTCAGATTCCATCTTTCACATTTACAAATCTACAAATCGTTCGTATATTGAATACTGCTACCATATCTGGTCTGGCATTCCTGTTATTTAGCTCCAGATTCTTAACAAAATCCAAAGAAGTATCTGCAATGTAATCTATCCTGACATCTCGGCTTCAGTTACTTTCTCACTCCTGTGGTTTGGATATTCTCTGTCTTGTTTTTTAAAAAATATTTTCATAGCAACAAGTCAAGGTAAACCACACCGCGCCAAAATCATTTCTGTCTGCAGTTTGCCTCTTAAAGGCAAAGGAGATGTTCGAAATAAATTGGAACGTGACATGTGGAAAATCGTTTTGGCAAGAGAAGTATTTAATCCCCGTAAATACTGGTCGTCAAAGCACAATAAATACAAATCTTTTCTGAAAGAAATAGTTAAAAAAATGATGTTCTTTTGTTTGTCTAATTTACATTCCTTCTGGATAAATCACATTTTCTTTGTCGTTATTGTTGTCGGTATTTTCACTCACTTCTTTCATTACAACATGCATGTGTCTACCATGGATACATACATATATCTCTATCTGCCCCCCCCTCTCTCTCTCTCTCGGTCTGTCTGACTGTCTGCGTTTCTCTCACAATACACACACACACACACATATATATTATAATATTTTTAGTCGGACTATTGTCCTCATCTTTGTCGCCATATTTGTCACAACGTTTCGGCCGTTGTACGCTCCGGCCTTCTTCAGGTGGTTGGAATTTCGAACTGAACCCTTTATTTCGATCACTGGGGTAGGCTGATCTAGTTCCATGGATGTCAGTTATCAGTTATCTCCTGCTAATTTTCCCCCTGAAAGTTCTCCACTGCCTTAACCGGGTATTGAACTCACACTCTTTGGGTCTGTCACTGGATCTAACCAACGCCTTTATCCATTGTGCCATGTGTCCTTCCAGAGGAAGAAGGCCGGAGCGTACAACGGCCGACTAATGTAAATACTGTACATAATACCTCATCTCAGAAATATAGACAGACTCTAAATGAATGATATTCCCCAAATTTTGTCATAATGGTAATCATGAAGTAGATAGTATCCAAAGTGCGCCATTTTGTACCTTACAGAAAGGTAAATTATTAATTTAGTTCTGCCGATGTCCAATGAGGGATTATTGACAGTAGGAAAACAGAAAAACTTGTTACAGAATATATAAACTTTTTATGCTTGATATATAAGACGGAATGTAAATGAAGAAAATTTTAGATTACTCTCTGTGTCCTTTGACTGGTTAGAATCTTGAAATAGTATTCCTGGAAGAAATAGTAAATTAACTTAGGAAACATTCAATAATTTGCCTCATACAACCTATGCATTTCTAGAACTGGCCATGTATTGCATAGAAGAATTGAAAATGTCATACATATTTCCTGGCAAATTTAAAATTGATCATCTTGAGGCAAGGCTTGGTCATTACCGGCGACTTAATGGGTAGAGGCCAGTATGATATGGCAAGGGTTTGACTATGAACAAAAATCAGAATGGTATCAGTTTTGAAATTGAGCTTACCATTTATTTAACAATATATTGGAAATAATTTGGAGAATTTACAAGAACCAATCATTCGCCCTTGCATGGAGTATTGCAGCCACATATGGTCTAGAGCCCCTTCTGTTTGTCTCAAAGTTTTGATAAGATCCAGAGACGGATATGCAATGCAATTGGCCCTGATCTGGCATCTCGTCTGTAGTCACTCTCTCTCTCTCTCAGACGTGCCGTTACCTTTCTCTGTCTTTTTTTACAATTACTTTCACGGTAACTGATCCGATGAGCTGCTTTCGCTTGTTTCCTAGACTTCATGAATTTAAGCGTTCTACTAGGCTGGCATCTCGCTCTCACTCTTTCACTGTCGACACTGTTAAATGTAGCCGTCTCTTCTACTCCAACATTTTCATGTCTCTCACTTCTCGCCTGTGGAACTCCCTCCCTTTTTCCTGGTTCCCTGATAGCTATAATCTCCAGCTATTCAAATGTAGTGTCAATCGACGTTTCCAGATGCCTTGATCTATACCCCCTCCTTCTTTTCATCTTTCCTCTATCACTTCAATTTGCTCTCGGTTCAACTCTCTGTAACCCCATGTAATACCTTGCGTGCTAATGGCTTAGGGCGAAAGGCTAAAAAACAATGTAGTAAAATTTAGATATGTATAAATTTAGAATTGGTGTTAAAGAGGCTGATGTTAACAAATGCAGAGAAGTTCTTCCTGATATACTATACTTTGCCGGTTATTGCTGTTATGCAGTTTTTAAGAAACATAAATACAATATCTTTCAAAACATTAATAACTGGAAGGGATAATTTAGAAGAAATACCTGAAATAAAAAGCTATTTTCAGGAGATAAATAGAGGTTCTCTTTCATATCTTAATGGCACAAAAAATGTATTCTATATAATTATGTAATCATTGGTAAACTGATCAAAAATATTCTTTTCTTCATTCAGTAAATCAAAGGAAATTAGCCATGCACATAACATTGAATATTTTGGCAGATTATGTGCTTCCTTTTAATGTTGACACTTGTGATGAGGGTGGCAGATTAGAAAAAAATAGAAAGAATCTTTATCTGGAGTTCTACAAATGCTCTCTTAAATATCTTTTGTCCGAGGGAAAATAAAAGAATTGTTAGCAACAACATAGCCAAAATAGAATACTACAAATATTCAGCTAAATTCTATACCTGCAACATATTTCTGGCAATAATATTTTATGTTTAATTCTATTGTTTGTATCTAATTTATTTGCTTGTTTGTATTTCATTTATTTGTTTCACACACACACGCACATTCACACACAGACACATATGTATAATGAACGAAGTTCAAACTTTAAAATATATTTAATATGCTGTTATTTACTTAAATAAACATATATAAATAAAAATAAATAAACTTAAATAAAGCAAACACAAAACAACGGTAAACATTACGTCAATTAAGGGTGTAAAGGAACAAAACTTTTAACTGAACGTCTTAGAATGAGTTAAAATATTTTTAAAATTATTACAAAATACTTTGGTGTTTTCTCTGAGTAGTAACGTACAATAGTTGACGATAAATCTTTGTTTTTAATTAAGTTTGGGACCTTTTTACATCATACGCAGCTGTTTTTTAGCTAAAAAAAAGTAAAGGTGCTTATGTTTGGTTTATTTACTTTAAGGCAACATTCAGACACAACATTATTATTATTATTATTATTATTATTATTATTATTATTATTATTATTATTATTATTAATATTTTAAATGAATATTAAGTAAAGTTCACTATAAAAATCAACTCTGTTTCTTTGGTTTTTAAATGAAATACTCAAACTTGATGGACTATCTTTTTGACATCATGTCACAATTGAGCAAAATTTCTCCTTCGCAGGTCTCGATTGTGTCCACTTTACAATACAGTTCACAATGGAGAAAGAGGGTAACAACACATGTTTCATGAAGTTTATCTGCAATTGAGGCTCCTGTTTTATCGTCGAAGTCTGACGATTCTCTACTTTTATTTTCAGGTAAAAAAATGAGGTCACATAACTAAAAAATGTTTTAAAAACAAACCTATTTTAGATTCTTGCTAAAAGATAATAAACAAAATCTACATTATTGAAGTTTTCTGGCATTTTAAATAACATAATTTAATTTATTAATTCAATAAAATATTATTATTGTGGAAGCTATTTTAAAATATTTTACAATTTGAAACAATGTCAGAACACATCCATTTTAAGTTAAAATGAATAAGTGTTCTGAAATTGTTAAGGAACATAATTTAATAGAGTAATTTAATAAAAAAGTATATTAGCCGCATTCATAAAATGAATAAAATCACAAAGCTATATGAAAATCAACATAAGTTTTAACGGTTACACCTTCTTTAAATGAAAATAATAAAAAATGTTAAAAAAATTTGTTAACAATACTATTCTAAAAAAGTGTTATTATTATGTTAATGATAATAGAAATCTTTTATGAATTTATATCAACAGTTTATTTAAAATTTATTTATTTAAAGTGCTATTTATTTAAAATTTATTATTTATAATTATTTATTATAGGTTATTTATTTAAATTTTTATTGAATATTTATTTTGCAAAAATTGAGGTTTTCCTCGTTTAAAAATGTTCGTAACTTTCTCTTAATGTATTATGAATTACAATTAAATTAATTTAATTTAATTTTACTTACTTTTTAATACAAAACTGTATTCACCCTGCTAAATTTATTAAATGTAAAATCCATTCTTTTGATTTCATGCATCCAATTATCAGATAATGTTTTATCTTTCGGAAAAGAAATACTTTTGATCCATTTTTGTAATTTCCTTTGCAATAAGGTCCAATTCCATTTGTATAAGCTGATTCAATACTTAAAAGAAAAGACAAATAGCTAAATAATTTAAAATACGTGTAAGTCTGGTGACTAACAACAACAACTCTTCTTCTGAAAAGCAAGTCAGGGCTGACGATAATGACGTTACGTTTCCCCCTTACACAGAACTGGCCTTCTCTTTTGGGAATTTTGACACAGTACCATGAAAATGCTAAGTCTGGGGGAGATAACAACAAGGGTACATATGGACAATTGCATTTTGTTAAAAATACGCTTCTTAGGGTCTGAATGGTTATCAGCACATCATATCAAATGATGGTTCCTATGGAGATTACAGATTCGATTCCTGGCGGAGAAGTGTATATTTTCGACGAAATTTTTCAAACATTCAGGCCGGTAAATGAAATTAATACTTTTTATATTAAAAACAGAGAATTTACATAAATAAATTGTATCTGCAGCGGTATTGAGGGCCTAAATCAAACCATACAATTTTACTTTACGAATGTGTAAAAAATACAGAAAACAACAAAATAATCGAGGCAGAATTTGCGCAACAATAAATAGTTTTATAAAACGCAACAAATATAGAATATACGCTAAAGTTTATAAAACATTTTAGATTTCTTGATTATATGGAATCTTGAAAGAATTGAAGTTGTTCCACTGTATATATGAAAATGAGATGTTGGAATGTAATTTGAGAAAAACATTTTACAAGTTCACATTCTAACTATTTTTCTATCCTCACCCCAACCTCTATTTTTACTTTCAAAACCGGCTCCGAAAGCCTTGATTCTTATCAGAGATAAGAATATCTTTTCTGACAAATCAGTTGTTATACACTTGGTTGAGAGCCTCTGTGTGTTTAACTTGCACATATTTGAGATTTAAAACAATAAATGTAGAAATCTAATTCTACATATCTATTAAAATAATGTATAAACAGAATTATTTTCAGTTCATATATTATTTTCACGGACAAGTCAAAGTATATTTATTCCTTGTCAACTAACCTTGTTTGAAAAACATGTTGTTGCTCGTCTTCATTGTATGCGTATATAATTGAATTTCACACCTAATCCTATTCACCTATTCTATTCTTTGTTCTTTTTAATTGTTGGAACCATTTCTTGATGACATGACATTCATTCATTCTACCATTTTTTCTTTCGTTTTTTTAAAAAATTTTATTATTAATGGATGCAAATTTAGTCTTCCTCCTTTTCGAAAACTATGCATATTAGTTCTTTGAATTTCTCTCTCTCTCTCTCTGATCTAACTCATGCAAATGGACGTCATGCGAATTCCAGGTCACTGACTTGGAGCGTTCTTATTCAACAAGTGCATGCTAGCACTTAAACTAAGTTGAAACTTTCTATTTCGGTTTCAACACTGTGTGCCACGTGTTCTATTTGTGTTCTATTTATTTGCCTCTGTTTATCTTTTTGTTTGTTTGATTCATTCATTGATTTCTTTGCGTGTGTGTGTGCGCGCGCGTGTAATAAGGGTAGATAGGTTTTGCCTATCGCCCGGCCAATAATCCTTCCACTTCTCTTGAAAATGTATAGAGGCTGATCCCTTGTTCCCTCTTTGAGAAAGGGTTCCCGGATCCTTTTATTTTTCTCTGGCCTCCATAATAGTACTGTCATGAATCTCTTGTAACGTGTGGGGTCCTTGGCAACGTCTCTTCATACTGGGGTTACCGGGTTGACAGTTCTCTGGTTGTTCCCGACTGGTAGGTAGGAAGCCCTACATCTTGCGTTGCGTCTTGAGCGCCTGCAGTTATCAACATTTGAATAATATCGGGGTGCTTGTAGTGTCATGTCGCGTAGCAAAGGGTGTCCCTGCACACACCTCCAGTCGGCAACCCTGAAGTCGCTATATTTTGCAGTCTGAGCCAGCTCCTTTCTGTCCATGCCACATATGATAACCTTCTGCTACTATTAATTTAGCTAGATTTCCCTACCAACTTGACTCATAATGAACTTAAACCATCATAAAATTAAACCTGTACCAGCTCTAAAAAATTGCCTAAAGCTTTCAACAATTTTTCCAACATCAGTGGCACTTCTGCAGTGTTGAATCGTTCCTCTTTCTCCTGATACACTAGCTCTCCGCGCGACCAACCTTCACTCATCATTCCCCTCCTCTAATTTCTCTATCCCCGGTTACCTTCCTCTCTTTAGAAACGACTATAAAATCTGTATGCATGGCCTGGGAGTTTACACTCGCGACCCTCTCTCACTGGCTAGGGAACTCTTTCTTGAATCTCCCGACCCTCCATATATGTGTCTTCGTCTATCTCTCCTCAATTCTGTTAGCTACCTCTTCTTTCTCTAGCGTTCCCCTTTGCAAGACTGTGGTGTACTCGATAGCACTTCCGGTAATAGAGACAAGTAAAGTTTATTTGTATGTGTCTGCGTTTGACATAGGAAAACACAGAATCATACGTAACAGGATATCCCTAAATGAGAAGAGATCGGATGATGTGTCTGTCCCCGGATGATTCGGCTATTACCCCGGATACTTTCCATAAGTTCCGAGCTCTATCAGGTAGTGCGTGGAGAGAATAGCACAATATCTCATTGTAGAACATAAGTATATGATGAACAAATAACAATAAAATCTGATATGTCAATATTATCAAAGTTTTGCTAGTTTTCTTTATAATGAAACATAATTTTATTAGATTTGAGCTGGATAGGCTGGACTTTGTAATGTCTTGTCCTGCGTATATATTGCGTTAAATATAAAAGAGGTAGGAAATTCTTGTAATTACGGACGCAATTCATCGACTTTTTAAAGTAATACACAATGTATTGGTTTGATCTTACATGCAGCTTAGTGCTCTAACACAGATATTTGTAAATATGAATTATTCAAAAGGTTAAACATAATTAATCTATAAAATTAAAATATAAGAATGTAACTGGCTCTAATATAAAAATATAGTGAGCAGGATGTCATGTCAAATGAAAAGCCCGTTTCTCACATTCAGTTCACGCTATTAGAGACTTCGATTTTTGGCGTCGATACACGGAATCATTAATTAAAAAACCAAAAGAACTAGAAAAAAAGAATAGAGAAACGTAAGATGCCGCGTCTATTTCAATAGACATCGTCAAAAATTTTAATTGATACTTAATTGATATTTTTATTGATACATAATTTAGCATATGAAATTTGATTCCAGGCAAGAAGGGCTCAAGATGAAAATTATCCTATGAGTATTTCACCGATAGAAATTTTCTCAACAAAAAGGAAGAAAGTAAAAGTAAAAATGACAGATGTAAAAAGAGAAAATGAAATATTGTCTCTGCGATCGACCGATAATGAAGTAGTAAATGTAGACAGAAAAGAACAAACTTAAATAGATTTTTATATATTTTTATAGATCGGGAATACCTTGTACCATCAGAGTCGTAGGGACACCACATGTACTGCAGGCGCAATACATATAGAAGTGGTATTTCTGGGGCAAGATAACCTGACAGAGGCCAACCCTCTCCAGGACGATTTTTTCATTCAGAATTAGCTTCGCCCAGACCGGTTGCCATCCAAGGTTATATAAATCAGTTTCTCCTGCAAAAGAGCCCAAGGCGCAAGAAAAAATGCAAAATAAAATAATCTCCGCATTCGTTTCACCAACCTTAATACATTTACGCGAGAACGTTTAAACTCAGAGACTACAGGGAGTCAGTACTGAACAAGGTAAACATAATTTTTTCGTCTTATTAAGTCAAGTTGTGGTTTACGTTGTCGTAAGCCAAAAGGTAATGCCATCCAGAAGAGTAGCTTCCCAATCTGACTGTTATTTTTACTGTATTCTTTGTATGTATAATTTCGTAAACGGACATCTATATGTATGAATAGATGTTTATGAGAAAAACATTAAAAGGTGTTCATTTTGAGAAAGTAACTTCACTCTTCCATTAGATTCTAAAAGAAGTAAGTGAAACCACCATAATGCGATCAGTCAATAAACATTTAATAATCTTATATTATCAAATAGTTCCATATGTATGCATGTACGTATGTAGGTAGGTAGATATGTTCGCAATAGTAATATCTTCATGATATGACTCGTATTAGTGAAACGGTCAAAGTATTACCACCAAATTACTCAGTAACATTGAGTGTTTAATATGTACGGATATTTATTAAGACTACATAAGTATATGCCCTACCAGATAATTGCGAACAAATTATAATATAAGAACACGATATTGAATAAAATATCAGTATATTTGTATGCAGGGTGCAATGAGCAAATTGTGCGTTGTTTGTTTGTTTTTATTTTGTTGACTACATACTATAGTTGGGCACCATCTGTGAAAAGAAGAGTGCTATGACGCAATTCACTCCGCCAGAAATTTGGAAACGACATGGTGTACTGTTTAGCATTCGCATCGGAAGCTCAAATACGAACATTTCAGAGTATTTGGGTGTCAATCTGAGTACAAATGCAGAGGATTCTGAAAGAGGTAGATGAGTCCAATGGTGATTCCGAAGGTACAGCAGCTCAAAAAATTCACTCTGATCGTTCTGATAAGAACTACCGAATTTGTTGGTGAGGACCTCAGACGAAGGACACCATCAAATGCTTTGAGGAGGTAGTTATGTGTTAAGAGGGTGGCTGCTGAAAGACCCTATGTCTGGCAATAAGGCTCTGCACATTGCCACACAAACAGGAAAACTTAGTCATGGCTGCGAATACATCATTCTTTACATCTGATCACCTAACTCCCCAAACTGCAATTCCCTAATTAAAATACTATATTCACAAATTATCTGCTACATTGTCCACTAAATAAATGCTATAAATTTTTTCATTCCAAAGATATGAAAAGTTATATATGTGAACTGTATAAAATCCCACATTCGCAATTTAAATTTAATTTTACATTCGCAATTTTAATCCATGAAAATATCAGGGAATGCATTCCTTGCATTTATATGAATTGAACATATGCGAATATCGAGGTGCATGTTTTTATAAAAGCCGAGGAACAGTTCCCCATCGATCCAAAGGTGTTCAACCAAATATAGTCTTGAGTCAAAAATAATAATTTGCAGAACACAACACAAAAATAGAAAAAAATAGGCATTGATAAGAAATTTCAAAGTGGTATTATGAAAATGTAATTTCCGCTTTCAACTATATTTTGCGATATTTGTGTTAAACACGATTGAAAGAAAGGTAACAAAAAAGATTTTATATTCATGCTTTGGGTTTGAAGCTATGAATCTCATTCGGAGGTTGAACCATCAAAGAAAATGGCACCTATCTTTCATACACACATACACCCCTCTTTCTTTCTTTCTTTCTTTCTGTCTGTCTGTCTGTCTGTCTGTCTGTCTGTCTGTCTCTCTCTCTCTATATATATGTATATATATATATATATATATAGCTCGTTTATGGTCTGCACCGTTTAAGCTGCTGTGTGAGTCCTTGCGTTGTCATGATGCAACATGACTCCTTCTGACTGATTAACCCTGCGTTTGTCCCAACAGATAAGCTCAAAGTCCTTGCAATGCCTTCCACTTTCACTCTTTTGTCAGACTGAATGAGGTCATTGACTGATTCGATCACCTCAGGAGACCTCATTTCTGTAGGTCTCCCAGGCCTGTCTTCATCCTCAACACTGTTCTGTCCTTCTTTACAAAAATTAGCCCACTTGTAGACATTTTTGGCTGAAACATGTGGCAACATACACAGTTGACATTCTCCTATGAATTTCAACTGGTTTGCACCCCTCAGCAAACAAAAACTGACCGCTGTCCAATCCTGGAGCATGCTTCTTGGTCGGCCATTTTTGTTAATCGCCAAAACTCTCAAAGTTTTTTTTAATCTGCAAAAGAAATCAAATCCATATGAAAAAAAAGTAAAACAAAAAAGAATAATCTTCTATCTGTATTAGAATTCCTTATACCGAAAAATGCACCTTATCTATTGAATGACCCACGTATACACACACACACACACACACACACACACACATATATATATATATATATATATATATATGGTAACGAAAATTTGGTAATCCGTATGGATAATCGCAAAGAGGATGAAATTCGGAGATATCATTGTTAAGCCAGAGCGAATAATTTATATATATATATATATATATATATATATATATATATATATATATATATATATATATATACTGATATGCTTAAATGTTGGGTGACCGTGTTAAATTATTTACTTTCGTTAGTTTTACTACAAAATCAAGAGTGATTTGCAGTATGGTTTTCGCAGTTGATATTATGATATTTGAGGGTCTGGTGTGTAAATGACCTTGTGTGTCACCTGATCCTTCAGTCTATTTAATTTTGTACTTGGCGAGCCTTGACTATATCAAATTCATGTCTGAATGATTATTCCAGGTCATTTTGGCTCCTTCTTTATTCTTTTTCATTCCTAATTCTGTTGAAGAAATTCTCGAACCTCTGGGAGATATACGCTTGTAGTCTCTGTTTTATCCAACGATTTTACCGGATTCTCTCCCGTACAAGGACGTGTCCCGTTTTTCTGCGACCAGGCCGGCTCTCCTTGAATTGACCCGTTTTTCTGCGACCAGGCCGGCTCTCCTTGAATTGACGGGAAATCTTGCTGAAGGGGGCGAGTTGTAGGTCACTGCATCGGTGTAGGAATGTCAGATGGTTCGATATACGTGCCAGTTTCTGGTAGAAATTTTTAATTTGACTCCATATTTTCGGTGTATCGAGTACGTACCGACCCTTCAATATCTGTCTATATTTCTGAGATGAGGTATTATGTATACTATTTACATTGTTCGGACTATCGTCCTCATCTTTGTTGCCATATTTATCACAACGTTTCGGCCATTGTACGCTACAGCCTTCTTCAGGTGGTTGGAATGTCGAACTGAACTCTTTATTTCACTCACTGGGGTTCCACGTGCCACGTCTAATGGATGTCACTTATCATTTATCTCCTGTTAATTCCCCTCTCCAATTTCACCACACCTTAACCAGGTATTTTATTTCGATCCGCATTGGGTGTCCAATACTTGTGGCCTAGATCCAAAGATAAGCTATGCTTAATAAATAATACATTTATCATTCTCTCTTTCTCTCTCTTTCCCTCATCTGCCTCCTTTCCTCACTCTATTATTTCACACTTCTGTTGCACTCTATCTTACAACTTTGTACGTTCCTTCTGTTTATCCTTTTAATATATGTACTCATGTTAAAAGTCGGTCAGTGATCAATCATGGCTACCAGTCAGTAATTATCTAAGTTGCCTTTCCTCCAGATTTATGGATTTCCTCCCCAACCTCACCTGCTTGCCAACTGAGTCTCTTCACAAATAATTTAGATAAAAGAGTAAATAAAGTTTATTTGTTGTTTTTTCAAATTTTTTTTATTATCCTTTCTATTTGAAATCGATACTCGCATTGTTTGAATCATTAGAGAGAAAGAAAATCGAAATCCTTATATCCGGTTTGTTGTTACTGTTGTCGAACGGATGATAGACTTGTTGTGCGTTTTAGTCGGAAATCGTTTTGCGAAAACGTACTCGGTTCTAAAATGTCTATATCGCAATAATAAAAAGAAAACTGATTAAAACTATTCGGAATATTGATTTAATGAATGAATGGTATATTGGAAATTGAGCTTTACTGGGGGAGAAAATGTGTACAAATCAAAATCTTAAAATAACTACTTTAACGTTCATGTTTTCAATTATAAAAGATTTTTTAAATTCCTATTATTGAGGAAATTTGAGCCTTTTGTTTTTTACTGTAGCTTCTCTTAATAGAAATAATCCCTCTACTTTAAGTAATGCGATTTAGAAACTGTGTAAATGTTTCAAAGTGAACCAAAGTATGAAAGGTTGAAAGAAAAAACGGAAACTCTGCGAAGAAGTGAGAAAAATAAAGAGGTATTGACTGCCTAATTCAAGACAAGTGGATGATACTGTGTTGACAGTAAACTCAGGAAGATAGCTGAGAAAATGTTTATAGAAGGTAATGAAGAAAAGCAAGTGACTATAAAATATGAGAAGACGGAAAGTATGTCTGCCAGCAAAAGATACAGCCCAAGTTTTCAGCAAAGTAATGGGATTTCAAAACGAAACAGGTGTAATAACTTTACTATTTAGGGTGTGTAGTAACAGAGGATGGAAAATGTGTCATTGAAGGTGCATTAGTACAGCGAAAGTTGTCTTCCAGAAAATAAGCAAAGTATTAAGACATGAAAATATTGTTTGAAAGAAAGAAAAATGTGTTGAATTTCTATGTAGTGTCTAATCTCCTATATGGCAATGAATGCTGAAAATCTTCTTCACGTATGGAGAAGAAACTGGAAGTGAAAGAGATGTTCTATCAATGGATTCTAAGAATTTAATGGCTACAATATTTTAGCAACTGTTTTGTTTTCAGTAAAATACGAACAAGGAAATTTATATTTTCTAACCATTTTATTCTGTTTCATTTCTTGAACAGCGACATGCTTTGTTCTTTCATGTTTACACTTAGTAAACCGAGTGATCTGTTAAAATTTCAAAGTCCACGAGAATTTTCTATTTTTCATTCTTTAAAACAGAAACTGGTTTGTGCCTATATAATGCGCATAATCTAACCACAATCATTTTTACAATGAGAAAATAGATTACTCTTCCTAGCCATTCATACATATTTTGATTTAAATGTGAAGTGATCATAAAGTATGGTGATTTTAAAAGAAAATAAAAATATAAACAAACTATGGGGATCAGTTGCGTATATGAAGAAAGATTGTACCGAATTAAAGTGTCGAATAAAGTTAAAATAATCTTATTATTTCTAAATTATTATCACTTTTACATACACAGGCGCTGTAGGTTAAATGACGAAGGCCCAAGATTACTCCGCAGGACATAGCTTAAAGTCCGCCCGATGGGGGTCTTCTAGGTTAATGTATAAAATAAAGACAAAAGCACAACTTATCTTAGCCGATGCATTTGCCTTGATATTATCTCTCAGAGGAGGAAACGCGACGGATAAAATCAATTTTCAGTTTGTCTTTTTGTAAATTGTCTTTTTACAGATATATTTTATCTGACATTTTTACACACGCACACAAACACACACACATATGTATATGTTGCAACCTAAAAAGGTTACTGAATGAAGAATAACCAAAACGAAAGTTGTAAATGAAATGGTAATCTGTAAAACATCAACAAAATACAAGAATTGCCAGCGGCGTGAAGTATGTAAACCACTGCTGGTAGTGTACTAATCCATATTACCCCCCAATTGCAATAGGTGTGTGTGAGTGTGTGTGTAAGGGATTGTTTCGGCAGATTTTATCACTTCAAACGTTATTTTTAGTGGATACACATATTTGAGTAGATGCCCCAGTAGGCGAAAATAAGAAATATATACATATCGGCGCCTATAGCCTAGGGGTGAGAATCTCTGACTGATGAGTTTCGGTCCCGGCTTGAAGCGATCAGATATCTAACCACACTGATGAGCTGTGATACAGCTAAACAGTCTTTCTGTGGATGGCGATATTAGCTTCTAGAAAAAAATAATTCGGTCGTGGGAGTGAAACCGCGAATTTGTAAACACTGACTATTACTACTGATAATGCAAGACTCTCCCATCGACTTGAGTTATCTGTATCACTGTCACTGGTGTGCTTATATGAAATTAAATACGCAAAAAATAGACTTTCACTCCGCCGGGAGCCGATAGCCTCGGGGTTAGAATCTCCGACTGATACCAAATCAGTCGGGTTTGAATCGATGTCTAGCAACATTGATGAGCTGTGATACAGCGAAACAGTCTGTCTGTAGATGACGGTATGTATATATATATATATATATATATATATATATATATATATATATATATATATATATATGTATGTATATATATATATATATATATATATATATATATATGTATGTATGTATGTATGTATATATATATATGTATGTATGTATGTATGTATATATATATATATATATATGTATGTATATATATATATATATATATATATATATATATATATATATATATATATATATATATATATATATATATATCAGTGATTCATCGAGTCTGAAACCTTAACAGCATGCAGAAAGCACTGGACGGACGTTTCGTCCTATATTTTGGACACATCCACTACCGAGAATTGAAACCTGGTCGGTGAGGTTGTCGAGTAAACACCATACCAACTTTTTCAACGGGCCTCGGTGACGAAAAGGTAGCAAATCAGACTCAATATAGCGCCGCTCACTCACATATTCCGTGGGGGAACACTACTGAGATTCTCTTTAGCCATAGGACTGTGACACCTATTGCCACGACTACTATCACCAAGCACTGCGCATTGCTGATGAGACCCAAATATAGTACGAAACGCCCGTCCAGTGGTTTCTGCATTCTGTTGAGGTTTCAGACTCGATAAATCACTGAAATATAATTATGAAATTCTCCTAATAATTTCCAAAATATATATATAAAATATATATATATATATATATATATATATATATATATATATATATATATACAAAGCATGTCGCCTCTGAGCGTTGACTTCAATGATCACTTATATATATATATATATATATATATATATATATATATATATATATATATATGTGTGTGTGTCAAGCATTTCACCGCAAGCTAGCAAGGGAGTAAAGAGGTGTTATGGAGGAAAAGATGAAGGGAAGGGCAGGGGATAATTCAGGGCATCTGGAGACGTCGATTGACATTACATTTGAATAATTGGAGATTATAGCTATCAGGGTGCGAGACATGCGATTGGAGAGACGGCCGTATTTAACCGTTACGACAGTGAAATATTGGGACTATGATGCCAGCCTAGTAGCACGCTTAAATTCATGCAGGCTGGGAACTAGCGAAAGTAGCTCGTCGAAGCAGTTACTGTGAAATTATTTGTAGAATAGACAGAGGGCGACGACGGCACGTCTGCATGGGAGCGACTGAAGACTAGATGTTAGATCAGGACTGTTGAAACTTGACTAATGCATGGAATCATAATGCAACACAAAATGTACTGAGTCGCAGTCGGGCAGAGTCTCTGGTTGAATCTCTTCCCGGTACCAACCATATTTATATGGTCGGTACTCCACTATGCAAATTAGGTGGATCCTACCACAACACCCCCCTCCCAAGCCTTGGAATCCCTTCTGGATTTCAAACTGGCTTCCTATATGGGATGATGATTATGGCTATTTCTTTGTAGATCCCATTTGCATACTTCATATGCATATGTCCATCCGCTTAATTTTAATATCTTTTCCGTTTTGGATTCACGTCCAATCGGTCCGTGAACTTTCGTTTCCTACCGGATCTTCTCGGTTCAGGAGTATTCTGCGGAGGTTCTACTTGAAAAATATTATACATTACATCAATGGGATCTTCCTCCTCATCCGGTATACTCTCTTCATGCTCTAGAACGTAACATTTTTTAAGTTGGTTCTGGTGCCTTTTATGAGTATTCTTCGGCCCTTTAATTATGTAAATCAGGTCACCGATTCTCTTGTCCACTATGCCTCGCTCCCAGAACTCAACGTTGTTTTTGTAGCACTTGAAAAACACCTTCTCTCCGGAGGTGTATCTTTTTCTAGCTGTATACATAGTATTCTTTACTCTATTTTTTCCTGGCAAAAGCTTGTCAAACACTGACTTAACTTTCCTAGCGAACATTAGTTCAGCTGGTGCCATGTTTGAGTGTGTTCTCTGGTTTGGCGTGATTCTGTATACTTGTAGGAATTGCTGAAGCGCCTTTTCCGTTGGAACTCCTGAGGCTTTCTTCAGAGCGCGCTTTAAAGTATCGACAAATCTTTCTGCGAGTCCATTGGACCTCGGATGATACGGCGGCGGCGTTATGTGGTTAATTTGATATAACTCACAAAATTCCTTAAATTCTTCAGAAGTGAATTGTGTACCATTGTCACTCACAATACACTCTGGCACACCGAACCGTGCAAATAGTTCATGCAAGAAAGTTGTTGTGGTATTGGACATAGACTTTTTGCAGCGTAGTACTTCCGGTCATTTTGTAAAACTATCACCACTATTAAGTAGTAATAATCTTCTACTGGACCAGCGAAATCAATGTGTAATCTTGACCACGGATGATCCGTCTTTGGCCATGGTTTGTGTACTATAGGTGATGCCTTAGCTGCTAACGCACACCCTTTACATCGATGAACCATGTTTGCGATATCCACATCCATTCCTTTCCAGTATACAAAGCTTCGCATTAAGCTTTTTGTTCTATTAACCCCCGGGTGACCGATATGAAAGTCCCGCAGTATTCTTTTCTGCAACTTTTTTGGTACTACTACTCTCTCACCATATAATAAAAATCCGTCACATATTGAATAAATCTCCTGCACTTTTTGGTCATTTGCTACTATTTTGCTTTTTTATTTCTAAAATGAAATCATCGCTTTCAGCTTCTTTTTTGATTTCCTTTGGTGTAACCGGTAGCTCTCTTAAAATGTTTTTTACCATGCTTTTCACCTCATAATCTGCTCTGATATTTGCAATAATTGATTCTTCGAATCTTTCTTCTTGACTCGGTACGCGTCTTGATAAACTATCCGCATGAATTATATTTTTGGATGATAGGTGCTTTATGTGAAAATCATAATTAAGAAGAATGGTTCCCCATCTCAACAGTCGATTTGCCGTATAAACGGGTAACCCTTTCTTTGAACCAAAAATAGTGATCAGAGGTTTATGATCCGTTTCTAGCATAAAATGTCTGCCGTAGATGTATCTATGAAATTTTGTTATGGCAAAAATGATACTCAGAGGCTCTTTTTCTATCTGTGAGTAACTTCGTTCTCCTGGGAGTAATGATCTCGAAACATGTGCAATTGGTTTTCTAGAACCATCTGGCATTATGCGTTGAATACACGCTCCTATCCCGTATGAACTGGCGTCACTTGCCACTACAATATCAAGTTTTGGATTGTAATGGGTTAAAAAGAGGTCGGATGTAAGCATTTTCTTTATTTCATCAAAGGCTTTCTGACATTCTACCGTCCATTCCCATGCCTTGTCTTTTTTTAGTAGTTCATTCAACGGAGCTCTTAGATTGTACATTCCTTTAATGAACGCTTGATAATAATTTGCGAGCCCCAGAAAACTCTGTAGCGTCGCCACATTAGTGGGCGTCGGCATGTCTCTAATCGCAATGGACCTTTCCGGATCTGGAAATCTGCCATTTTTGTTGATTATGTGACCTAAATACTTAATTTCCTCCAACCCAAATTCGCACTTTGACTCTTTGACTTTAAATCCAAAGTCCTGAATCTTTTTAAATACTTGATTGAGATGCTCACGATGTTCGTCGACGGTTGCGCTCCTTACTATGATGTCGTCTAAGTAGGCGCACGCAAAGTCTAAATCATTCAACATGACGTCCATAGCTTGTTGAAAAATGGCTGGTGCCACTTTAATACCAAAAGGAAGCCTGTTGTACTTGAATAACCCTCTATGCGTGTTTATCCCTAGTAACTTCGAACATTCCTCTTCGACGGGAATTTGGAGATAGGCATCTGATAAGTCGATTTTTGAAAATATCACTCCGCCATTTAGCTTGTTAAAAATCTCCTCCGGACTCGGTAACGGGTAATGGTAGTCCTTAATTATCGAGTTCAACCCTGTCGAAAAATCAACGCAGACTCTGATTTGGTTTGATTTCTTTTTTATGCACACAATCGGCGCAGCCCATGAATTAGATTCTACTTTCGAAATAATTCCCATTTTTTCCAACCTATCAAGTTCTTCGTTAATTTTCTCTACACTTGCGCAAAGCACGTTACGTTTCTTTTTAAAAATTGGTATAGTATTTTCCTTTAATTCAAATTTAGCTTCAAACTTGTTACATCTTCCAAGACCAGGTGTGAAGGTTTCCGGAAACTTTTTCTTTAATTCATCTTTAATGTCCTGTCTTGTTTGCGTATTACTTTCTACTTTTCTGCAGAATGAGTTTAACGGTTTATTCCACAATTCGAATGTTTCAATAAAATCTCTACCCATCAAGTTTTCTCCATTTTTCAGAATGAAAACTTTTATTTTTTTAACGATCCCGTTCAATTTCATGGGAAGTACAACCTCGCCTTCGAAGTTAATTTCCTTTCCAGTTACCATTCGAGCGAGTTTCGTTGACTTCATTATTGTAGGCCTTTTTAAAATTTTCCATGTTTTATAGTTCATTATTGTTAAATCTGAACCCGAATCGAGTTGAAATTTGATATTCTTTTTACATATTTCAGTCGTCACATATTTCCTCAAATCTCTATCTGATTTGATATTCGAATTTGTTTGTCTAATTCGGCTATTGAATTTTTTCGTTTTACAACACGATCCTTTGTGTCCATTCTTGTGGCACCCGAAACATTTCTTATTTCTATATGGGCAATTTACCTCCCAGTGTCTTTCGTTGCAACGTCTGCAATTATATGTTGGGACCTTTTTTTCATCCTCGTTCTTTTTATTTAATTTTTCTTGTCTATTTTTAAAATACGCCGAATCTTTACTACAATTTTTTGCTGATGGGTAATTTGACTGTTTTTTAAAATTTTTTTAATATAAGCAATGCTAGCTTCTTCGATTTTTTGAGACTCTTTCTTTAAACTTACGGCCCGCTGACACTCCTCTGCTAACTTTTGCAGGGTAAGGTTTTGTTCAGATTCGAGTTTAGACAAAACTCTACGTCTTATTTCGGCACTCTTACTGGATACCAGTCCTTGAGCAAAAATTAAACATTTGAATTCTTCAACCGTAATCTCTGCCAATCTGAAGTTGTCACAATGTCTATTCACTATAGATGCATATGTTAAGTAATCCTGATCGTCGGATTGAGAGACATTCATGCATAACCATCGTTTATGCCAAAGCGACATATTTGCTCCAAACAGCTCCTTTAGCAATTTCACTGTTTCCGAGAATTCCAATTCATGCGTTTTTCTCGGTAGAATAAAATCTACAAATTTGCTATGTTCTGCTGTACCTAACTTTCTTAGTAATAGACTGACTTTTCTTGAATTCGACCAGTTTTCAGTCTGTGTAGAAAATATCTTCATATCGTTTAAAGTACGCTTCAAACGTTTTTAATTCGTCTGGCACATAGTTGAAAGTTTCCAGCGAATTAAATATGGTGTTATTAGAATATGAAGAATGTCCTTCATTTGCCTGATTGTTGTTTAATTTCTCCAGTGTTAACTTTTGAATTTCTAAAACCTTGATCTGCATTTCTTCCTGTTTTCCCAGTCTTTTCTCTTGCTTTTCTTGATATTTTTGCTGTCTTTCATCTTGCTTTTCTTGATATTTTTGCTGTGCTTTCTGTTGTTCCCTTATTAATAAGGTAAACTGTTCATTTTGACGTTGCTGACTCAACTGTTGGGATTTGAATAATTCAGATATGACTTTGGATAATTCATCCATCTTTAGCTGATAGTGTTCATGCAACAAGGAATATACTTTTAATTTGTGTATCCACGGATGTAATATAAGCTGACCAGAAAAATCGAAACAACTTACGACTTTTTTATTTTATGTCTTGCTTTTACATTCAAGCCCATGATAATCAACTTTGGTATTTTTCTCTTTTTTTTTTTTGTGAACAGAGACCGTCGGACTTTTTTTTCCGTTTTCGACTTCTGTTCACGTATTTCAATGACAAACTTCTGATTTTTATTATCAGAGGTAAATTCGTCACTATAAAATATTGTTGAACAAACAAAAAAAAATAATTTTTAAAAAATTCGTTACTTTTCAAAGTCGACACGGTGTATTTATGCGCCTTTTAATTCCATGCATGTTTTTGTAGTCGGCCAGTTTTTTTTTTATTTTTTATTTTTAACGGGTGTCTAGTTGTAGATAACTTTTTCAATTTAACATCACCGTTATTCGTTTATGACACCTTTCAAATTTTTCTGAGTGAACGTTCCTTTATGCTTAGTCGTCCTTTAACGAAACTCAGAATCCTTCGTCGTTACGTTAAATGTTGGACTTTTAATTAATAATTTTTTCCTTCAGCCTGGGTCCTTCAATGACTTGTCCCAATTGTTGAAGGCTCTCAATTATTAATTTTTTTTTTCGTATGGTTCTTTCTACCTCGTCGCCATTGTTGAAACTTGACTAATGCATGGAATAATAATGCAACACAAAATGTATTGAAACAAGAAAGTGTACAAAATATTTACATTTGTATATTCCTGGGAAGATCGTTCCTGGAGAATGTGTTGACTGAATCGCAGTCGGGCAGAGTCTCTGGTTGAATCTCTTGATTCGTAGGATTTACTTGACCTCCCACAGGGCCAGGTTGTGACACAAGGTCGGAGTTTAATGTGGGAAGAGAGGGGGAATGGACCCGAGTTTTCACCCGGGCCGCAGTGCTTTGGTCTTAGCTTGTCCAAGCTGGTCATTGCTAGTCATAGCTGGTCATGGCTGGTCTTAGCTGGTCATAGCTTGTCCAAGCTGGTCATAGCTAGTCAGACGGAACCTTGATACTACCAGCGCAGGGACGAATCCCTGCGACCGGCCTGTATCGGGGAACGAATCCCAGCCAAAAGGCGATCGTCCAGCGAGTAATCTGCGAACAGATACTACACTTTGATCTTAGCCATGAGGCCGAGAAGAGACCGAAATCTCGTGATTCGTGAAATTTATTTACACAAAAGTACAAATTGTGGCACAAGGCCGAAAAAGGGGAGGGGTAAAGGCTGATCATTGCTTACCATCCTATACCTAGCTAATCAGATTCGCGACCCATTCATATATTACAATTTTCCATTCACCACAAGAACTCATCCGTCGCTATTCAAACCTTCATCCACCATAATACCACATCCACACCAGGGGAACCTACAAAAACGCGCCCCACACCATAAAAATTCGATGATAATATACTACATTAAAATTCCAGTAATGAATAGATGAATGGGGGAGGGGGATGAACCCAATAACAAACTAAAAATTCAATAAATATTTAAACTAAACATAATTTATGTTAGTAGGGCCCGTCCAACCCTCAAAACGGAGAGGCCGCTGTATTCTGCCGATAAGGCAAAATCAAGAAGCACTCTCGCTAAGGGAGTGGGAAGGAGAAAAATAACACGGGCCTGGGGAAATAAAAGGCTGAGCCAGTCGAGATAAAATTGGGGGTTTAAAAACAAACTGGGGAGGTTGGGAATCTCGACTGGATCATAACATAAGAGATAACCGGGAACAGGTTCGGAACACATTTACTCACATTAACTAGGTACACTTAAGCTTGTCTAACCTAACCAAGGGGAGGGTTCCACAGGAAACCACCCCGATGTAACTTTGGTTGACCTAGAAAAGAAAATCAAAGCTAGCCCCGTTCAAACGAACCAAGCTCGCCGCTTTTACCCACCTTTCGCTAAAGACTGTCGAATGCAATCGTTTTCTATCAGTTCTAATCTTCATGTTGAGCTGATGCTCAAAGAATCGGATCAGATCCTGATAAGAAAGCTGATTGCCTCGCAAGACTTCCTCCATGCGCGTCGTCCATATCACCATTCGGGCCGTGGCTAGCAGCATCAGAAACACCATTCGTTTCACCCCGGAATACGCTGTTCTTCGGGAGCGAGACGAGCCGTCAGCTCGCCGACATGGTCCCATAAGGGGCGGACCCGGGGGCAATGGTAGAAGGCGTGCGAAGCCGTTTCCTCTAATCCAAGGCCACACCGTTCACAGTCTGGCAAATCCGCCAAGCCCCATATGAAAACCTTGTCGTTGAGAGGCAGCCGATTCCGAGCCAATCGCCAGGTAAGCGAAAACTCAGGGTTACTGAGATAATCCGCCGCTGGCTCTCAAGACCAGTAGGAGCGATACTCCTCCTCCGAACAGCAGAGCGTATCACGTAGAGGATCCTTCGCGCGACCCTCCACTAATCCCCGATAGAAGACCTTCCTAGGCCGTGAAAGGTCACTGGACCGCGGAATAGCCCTCAAGGCTGACCGACACTCGCTGAGGAAAAGCGATTCATCTCGAGACTTACAACGGCGCTCAGCCTTCGAGATGGGGGGACTGATGGTAAGGCTAGGGAAGGCGTCCCTAACAATCCCCTTCAGAATCGGATCTCCTCTAGTCAATGCGCGGCGTAGGAAAGCCAACCGAGAGGCACGGATGTGACTCTTCAAGTGTGGCATTCCCAGCCCCCCATGACACGGACGTTTGGTGCAGACTCGTCTGTCGACCCTGTTCGCGCGTCCCCTCCATAAAATGGAGGATAGCACTTGCTCGAGCGCCTTCTTTTGGGCCTCACAGAGAGGAAGTACTGACAATCGATAAAGAATCAAGGGGAAAATGTATGTAACACACACCTCCGCCCTGCCCTTTACGGACAACCTCCGTCGATTCTAAGTCTTACCGGCAGAAACGACCTTTGCTAGTACTTCAGACCAATTTTTCTTCAGCTGGAGGTCGGGTCCAAACCACACTCCAAGAATGCGGACAGGACCATCCGTCCAACCGAAGCGGCCTGGAAGATCGCGCCCCTTCCAGGCACCTAACCGCAAGCCGGACGACTTGTCCCGGTTTATCTTGGCCCCTGTCACCTTCTCGTACTGATCAAGCGCCTTCTGTACCGCCTCAATGTCGTTAAGGGACGACACGAAAGCAGATACGTCATCGGCGTACGCGGAAACCCTGGCTCGAGACCCTCCAGGAACGGCGATCCTGCGTAGGTCCGGACTGCACGCCTCGTCCTTCAGCCGGCTCAGGAGAGGCTCCAACGCCAAAGCATAAAGGAGAGGCGACAGCGGACAACCCTGACGAACCGACCTCGACAGAACAAAAGCGCCCGACAACTTTCCGTTCACCTGTACCACAGCACTGGGGGAGCGATACAGGAGGCTAATCCAGCGGCAGAAGTCGGGTGCGAATCCGGCGGCCTGCAGAACAGTAGCAAGGTAGCGATGGTCGACCCTATCAAATGCCTTGGACTGATCCAAATTTATCAGCGCGGCTTCTTCGTCGTCTTTTACGCCCTCTAGGATCGTGCGGATCAAATGCAGGTTGCTCTGAATTGTTCGGCCCCTCACTGAACAAGTCTACTCGGGTCCCAACAGGCAACTGACTCGGCAACTGACTGCAAACGCTCCTGCAGGATCTTGGCCATAATCTTTAACTCTGTGTTTAGCAGAGTTATGGGCCTATAATCATCTAGTTCCCCCCCAACACCCTTGCCCTTTTTCAACAGACAGCCTCAAGTACAATTCATAAGGCAAACCATCCAGACCGGGCGACTTGCCTCTGTCGACCTTCTTCAGTGCCTCGTAGATTTCGCCCTCCGTGATCTCTCCCTCGCAGCTAGATGCTTCAGTCGGCTCAAGCCGAGGAAAGTCAGCCAAATAGCTGCGAAACTCCTCCTCACGGAGACCAGGCTCCTTGGTAAAGCGGCTCTCGAAATGCCGCCGAAACGCCTCGCACATGTCGTCAGTCGACCGCAGAGTACACCCCTCCGGGGTTTTGACTTGACGAACGTATCGATCACCACCTCGACGGACTTCTTCCCGACGCAGATCTGCGCCCAGGTTCACAGCCTCCGCCCGGGAAAAATTAGCCTTAAGAGTCTTCACCTTATCAGCTTTATCTAGAGTGAGCCGTTTGCTGAAATCAGTGGTGAAAGACCTAATTCTATCCTTAAGATTCTCCCACCATCTATTACCGATAACCGCCCCCACTAGCTCCCGCTGCACTAATTTAATTAGCTGCTCCTGGAAGTCCCGCCTGTCCAGTAAAGACAGATTGAACTTCCAGTAACCAGCCATTCTAGGCCTATGTTCTAATAAGAGTTTGAAACTGAAAAAGTAACAACTAAACTTATCTTTTCAATTCTTCGGTGCTGAAATCACAAATAGCAGTAACTTAACACAAACCCAGACACGTCTGCACAGTAAGCGTTCAATCTCGTTCGTTGGATTTACTTGACCTCCCACAGGGCCAGGTTGTGACACAAGGTCGGAGTTTAATGTGGGAAGGGAGGGGGAATGGAGCCGAATTTTCACCCGGGCCGCAGTACTTTGGCTTTAGCTGGTCTTAGCTTGTCCAAGCTGGTCATTGCTAGTCATAGCTGGTCATGGCTGGTCTTAGCTGGTCATAGCCTGTCAAAGCTGGTCATACGTAGCCGCGATAATACCAGCGCAGGGACGAATCCCTGCGACCGGCCTGTATCGGGGAACGAATCCCAGCCAAAAGGCGATCGTCCAGCGAGTAATCTGAGAACAGATACTACACGGGATTTACTTGACCTCCCACAAGGCCAGGTTGTGACACAAGGTCGGAGTTTAACGTGGGAAGGGAGGGGGAATGGACCCGAGTTTTCACCCGGGTCGCAGTGCTTTGGCTTTAGCTAGTCATAGCTGGTCTTGGCTGGTCTTAGCTGGTCATAGCTTGTCCAAGCTGGTCAGAGCTGGTCATAGCTAGTCAGACGTAGCCACGATACTACCAGCGCAGGGACGAATCCCTGCCGCCGGCCTGTATCGGAGAAGGAATCCCGGCCCCATAGGCGATCATTCAGTGAGTAATCTGCGAACAGATACTACACCGTGATCTTAGACTTGAGGCAGAGAAAAGACCGAAATCTCGTGATTCGTAGGATTTACTTGACCTCCCACAGGGCCAGGTTGTGATACAAGGTCGGAGTTTAATGTGGGAATAGAGGGGGAATGGACCCGAGTTTTCACCGGGCCGCAGTGCTTTGGATTTAGCTGGTCTTAGCTTGTCCAAGCTGGTCAGAGCTGGTCATAGCGGGTCATGGCTGGTCTTAGCTGGTCATAGCTTGTCCAAGCTGGTCATAGCTAGTCAGACGGAGCCGCGATACTACCAGCGCAGGGACGAATCCCCGCGGCCGGCCTGTATCGGAGAACGAATCCCAGCCAAAAGGCGATCGTCCAGTGAGTAATCTGAGAACAGATACTACACCGTGATCTTAGCCTTGAGGCCGTGGATTTACTTGACCTTCCACACGGTCAGGTTGTGACACAAGGTCGGGGTTTAACGTGGGACGGGCCGGGGGGGGTTGACACGAGTGTTTCTACTCAGGTCGCTGGTCTTTGCTGGTCTTAGCTGGTCATAGCTAGTCTTAGCTGGTCATGGCTGGTCTTAGCTGGTCATATCTTGTCCAAGCTGGTCAGAGCTAGTCAGACGTAGCCGCGATACTACCAGCGCAGGGAGACCTCATGGTCGAATCCCTGCGACCGGCCTGTATCGTGGATTTACTTGACCTCCCACAAGGACAGGTTGTGACACAAGGTCGGTTTTTAATGTGGGAAGGGAGGGGGAATGGACCCGAGTTTTCACCCGGGCCGCAGTGATTTGGCTTTAGCTGGTCTTAGCTTGTCCAAGCTGGTCTTTAGCTGGTCATAGCTGGTCTTTAGCTGGTCATAGCTAGACGTAGCTGCGATACTACCAGCGCAGGGACGAATCCCTTCTAGGGCCTGTATCAGAGATCGAATCTCAGCCCCATAGGCGATCGTCCAGCAAGTAATCTGAGAACAGATACTAGGTATCTACTTGACCTCCCACAGGGCCAGGTTGTGACACAAGGTCGGGGTTTAATGTGGGAAGGGAGGGGGAGTGGACCCGAGTTTTCACCCGGGCCGCAGTACTTTGGCTTTAGCTGGTCTTAGCTTGTCCAAGCTTGTCATAGCTAGTCTTAGCTGGTCTTTAGCTGGTCATAGCTTGTCAAAGCTCGTCATAGCTAGACGTAGCTGCGATACTACCAGCGAATCCCTGCGACCGGCCTGTATCAGAGATCGAATCTCAGTCCCTAGGCGATCGTCCAGAGAGTAATCTGAGAACAGATACTACACCGTGATCTTAGCCGTGAGGCCGTGGATTTACTTGACCTCCCACACGGTCAGGCTGTGACACAAGGTCGGGGTTTAACGTGGGACGGGAGGGGGAGTGGACCAGAGTTTTCACCCGGGCCGCAGTACTTTAGCTGGTCATGGCTGGTCATAGCTTGTCCAAGCTGGTCAGAGCTAGTTAGACATAGCCGCGATACTACCAGCGCAGGGACGAATCCCTGCAACCGGCCTGTATCAGAGATCGTATCTCAGCCCCATAGGCGATCGTCCAGCGAGTAATCTGAGAACAGATACGACACCGTGATCGGGATTTACTTGACCTCCCACAGGGTCAGGTTGTGACACAAGGTCAGGGTTTAATGTGGGAAGGGAGGCGGAATGGACCCGAGTTTTCACCCGGGCCGCAGTGCTTTGGCTTTAGCTGGTCTTAGCTTGTCCAAGCTGGTCTTTAGCTGGTCATAGCTAGTCTTAGCTGCGATACTACCAGCGCAGGGACGAATCCCTGCAACCGGCCTGTATCAGAGATCGTATCTCAGCCCCATAGGCGATCTTCCAGCGAGTAATCTGAGAACAGATACCACACCGTGATCTTAGCCTTGGGATTTACTTGACCTCCCACATGGCCAGGTTGTGACACAAGGTCGGAGTTTAACGTGGGGAGGGAGGGGGAATGGACCCGAGCTTTCACCCGGGTCGCAGTGCTTTGGCTTTAGCTAGTCATAGCTGGTCTTGGCTGGTCATAGCTTGTCCAAGCTGGTCATAGCTAGTCAGACTTAGCCACGATACTACCAGCGCAGGGACGAATCCCTGCCGCCGGCCTGTATCGGAGAAGGAATCCCGGCCCCATAGGCGATCATTCAGTGAGTAATCTGCGAACAGATACTACACTTTGATCTTAGCCTTGGGATTTACTTGACCTCCCACAGGGCCAGGTTGTGACACAAGGTCGGAGTTTAACGTGGGAAGGGAGGGGAAATGGACCCGAGTTTTCACCCGGGTCGCAGTGCTTTGGCTTTAGCTAGTCATAGCTGGTCTTGGCTGGTCTTAGCTGGTCAGAGCTTGTCCAAGCTGGTCAGACGTAGCCACGATACTACCAGCGCAGGGACGAATCCCCGCCGCCGGCCCGTATCGGAGAGGGAATCCCGGCCCCATAGGCGATCATTCAGTGAGTAATCTGCGAACAGATACTACACTTTGATCTTAGCCTTGGGATTTACTTGACCTCCCACATGGCCAGGTTGTGACACAAGGTCGGAGTTTAACGTGGGGAGGGAGGGGGAATGGACCCGAGTTTTCACCCGGGTCGCAGTGCTTTGGCTTTAGCTAGTCATAGCTGGTCTTGGCTGGTCTTAGCTGGTCATAGCTTGTCCAAGCTGGTCATAGCTAGTCAGACATAGCCACGATACTACCAGCGCAGGGACGAATCCCTGCCGCCGGCCTGTATCGGAGAAGGAATCCCGGCCCCATAGGCGATCATTCAGTGAGCAATCCGCGAACAGATACTACACGGGATTTACTTGACCTCCCACACGGTCAGGTTGTGACACAAGGTCGAGTTTAACGTGGGAAGGGAGGGGGAATGGACCCGAGTTTTCACCCGGGTCGCAGTGCTTTGGCTTTAGCTAGTCATAGCTGGTCATAGCTTGTCCAAGCTGGTCAGAGCTGGTCATAGCTAGTCAGACGTAGCCACGATACTACCAGCGCAGGGACGAATCCCTGCCGCCGGCCTGTATCGGAGAAGGAATCCCGGCCCCATAGGCGATCATTCAGTGAGTAATCTGCGAACAGATACTACACTTTGATCTTAGCCTTGGGATTTACTTGACCTCCCACAGGGCCAGGTTGTGACACAAGGTCGGAGTTTAACGTGGGAAGGGAGGGGAAATGGACCCGAGTTTTCACCCGGGTCGCAGTGCTTTGGCTTTAGCTAGTCATAGCTGGTCTTGGCTGGTCTTAGCTGGTCAGAGCTTGTCCAAGCTGGTCAGACGTAGCCACGATACTACCAGCGCAGGGACGAATCCCCGCCGCCGGCCCGTATCGGAGAGGGAATCCCGGCCCCATAGGCGATCATTCAGTGAGTAATCTGCGAACAGATACTACACTTTGATCTTAGCCTTGGGATTTACTTGACCTCCCACATGGCCAGGTTGTGACACAAGGTCGGAGTTTAACGTGGGGAGGGAGGGGGAATGGACCCGAGTTTTCACCCGGGTCGCAGTGCTTTGGCTTTAGCTAGTCATAGCTGGTCTTGGCTGGTCTTAGCTGGTCATAGCTTGTCCAAGCTGGTCATAGCTAGTCAGACATAGCCACGATACTACCAGCGCAGGGACGAATCCCTGCCGCCGGCCTGTATCGGAGAAGGAATCCCGGCCCCATAGGCGATCATTCAGTGAGCAATCCGCGAACAGATACTACACTTTGATCTTAGCCTTGGGGCCGCGTAGAGACCGAGATCTCGGGATTTGTTCCCCTCTCTTCCCGGTACCAACCATATTTATATGGTCGGTACTCCACTATGCAAATTAGGTGGATCCTACCACAACAAGGACCAACCGCATTGCTTTTCCATTTTTGGATTTTATCATGGACCTTGAGACAAACTGAAGAGGGTTCCTACCATATATGGCAGCAGTATTCCATGCAAGGTCGAATGGTTGATTTGTAGATTTGAAGAGAAAAATAGGTTAAGAGCTTTTGTTGCTGGTTCCCCCAGTAATGGTTTCCTCAAATTTTCAATAACAAACAAATCCTGTTTAGACTTTAATTTGGAGATTCTAATGAAGCCTCCAAACGACAGATAACTTTTATCCAGTGGTAACCTGATATATGCAATTGTTTCTTGTGTTATTTTAATATTTAGGAAGATTTTTTTCTAAAATAACTACTAGGGACTACCGTTACATCTGCTTCAGTATCCAATGTAAAATTAATTACTTTACTATATAGCTTTGTCGTAGCTTTACCTTCAGCTTGCTAGGATTCTTCCATGACCGAGTTAATTCTATCGTTTGCAGTAATAGGGCCAACGATGTAGTGTGGTTATTCCATCTTGATTTCACGAATTTTAGATCTGCCAGTCCTACATTTCTTGTGCAATGTCCTTTTCTTGAAGACTTTCGGCAAATTGCATTTTTGGCTGGAGAGTCGTTCTGAGTGTCAGAACAGCGTATATATTTATTTGTACTTCGTTCATGACATACTGTATCTTGAGGCGTCTTTTTATATTTCTTTGCTGTTACTCTGGTAACGCTTGCTTCTGTTGCATTTGTGACTAAAGAAAGACTTTATTGCTTGGAAGTTTCATAGACTCTACCTATATCTATATATTTGTCTAGGCTAATGTTTTTATCCTTTAAAAACTTTTCCCTCAATGTATCATCTATAACCCATGCAACTATTTGGTCTCGAATTAACCTGTCTTTAATTTCCACAAACTTGCAGTGTTTTGCTAACTGTTGGGGCGCAGAGACATATACATCTATACTCTCTGACGCTTCTTGCTTTTGAATATGAAATTTGTAAACTCCATAATAATTTATGGGTTTCTCCAAAAACTTCTTCGAATTACGTTATTACTGCTTAAAAATTTTCTTTGTCCTCTTCATTATCGAATTTCAACCCATCGTAAATGTCGTATTCGTCTTCTACTATTATTGACAGGAGACACATATTTCGTATGTACTGTCAGGTTCTTTATTGAGTCAAGTGGCTGTTGAATAACTTCGAAAATTTCGAATAAGCTTTTCAAATTAGTTGCCAAATTCCCTAATAAAACCATTTTTGAAGGAGGTTGGATATTTGCCGTAAATTGCCTTCAGTTTAGACGTCTACATTTAATGGACGTGTATGAATGATACGGCAAGGTAGTTATGCAAAAGGATCGATAAGAAATGGGTTGATGACCAATGAATTCGTCCTCTCTGTAAACAATTCAGGCGATGCAGCGTATGCCTTTGTTTGTTGAGTGAACTTTCCTAGCAGTTACATGACTATCATGTTGCAATCGGTGAATACATTTATATGTCTTTCGGTATATAAGTTTCATTTCGACTGAAAAGGAACTTCGATTAAACATTTTATTCAATGTTTCTTGCATTCTTGCAAATGTTTCCATTTCTTGAAATAAAGTGTCGAAAAACTGTCCAAATGTATCCGAGCTAGGATTTGATTATCTTCCTACTCCTCACTCCTCACCTTAGCTTCTTATAAAAACAGAACAAGATATATTTGTTGCATAATTATGATACAAGTTTGCCACTCGCTTATAGTTGGTATCAGTTTCTTGGCTGCCACTTATGGCCTTGTCTAGGATTATATTTTAGATCACATTTTACCATGATGACAATTATCCCCTTTTTAGGTTAATTTTGAATTTAGCGTAGGTCTGACAACTAATTGGTTAATGAGGGTAAATCCACAAGCTTTATTTTAATTTTAATTTCTTTTTGTTCTCTCCTTCTTCTCTTCTCTTTCGAAAATATAGTGTAGGTATCTTGCTTTTGAAATATAAAAATAATTATTTACTAACCAGTTATTTACCATCACTTGGGGAGGTACAACTTAGCGCTAAGACATGAAAGCTATTGTGCACCGATTTTTGAAGTTGTTTTTTTTAATCTCATATAATATATCATTTGTGTGTGTGTATCTATATGTGAGTATGTGATAAATGAAATAAATAATGTATGTTGCAGAACAATTATTTCAGTGCAATGGCTTTCTTTATCAATACACTGATTACAACTAGTCTCCATTATAAACAGATATCATTATACAGGGAAATTCAGAAAACGGGTTTAGTGGAGCAGCTTCGTATATAAGAATATGTCAGCCTTCACAAGCTGAAGTTAAGATGATGGCTTTTACCAGAACTCGAGCACATGCAGGCCTTCATATTCATATTAAAATAAAATTAAAAAGGATTTTATAATTTCTTTCTTGATACTAGACACAGATTATTGAGTTAAAGTCTCCAACATGATTTTATCAAATTTTCACTAAAGACGTCTTGAGTTTTTAACAAAATTCTTTACATTTCGTTAGTATCTGCTGATCATTTCTCCAGTTTCCAGCGTTGTTTTACATTTGTCATATTCTGAAGTTATTCAATATTTCATTTCCTTCGTCAAGTCAAACTTGCGATCCATTTGTAATGCTTCAAAACTTGCAATATGGCGATTAATTTTAGACGTCAACATTTAGGCCTTTTCCGAGAAATGGTTGCTATTTGCTTATTTCTATGTATAACGTACTGGCTATCATGATTACTTGGCAGATCGATATTGTTATCAATTAACAAATACAACTTTAAATTCCAAATAAAGTATTTATTTTCTATATCGATTACACGTGTAATGATTAATAATCTTATACGCATTCTACTTACCAACAACAATGGTATTTGATTTTATTTACCTGACCTCCACAATAAGTTAAGATGAACCCCAAAGTCTTTCGTGTGTGGGGTTGCCCATACGTATACATATGGGCCAAGGACAAAAATTGTGTTTGATGTTCAAAATTTAAGAGGATTGTTCTTTAAATATTTTGCAGGATGACTTTATTTCTTTTGAAACAATCTGTAAATAATAATAATTTGAAAACTTGCAGTTTTTCAAATAAAGAAATGTACTGATTTATTCGTCTAATATGTGCCGTATCCCTTCAGGACGTGGGCAATCATGGTTCGCCACAACATCCTGATATTTGTAGCTCTTAGGTTTGTCATTTTCCTTATCCCTCTTAATCCCTGTTCTGTCAATCATTTACAAAGTTTGTTATGTAGGTTATTCACTGCTTTACTCTTGCCTCCAATATGTCCTGTGAGTGTCAGATTTTCTAAGCCCTCGTTGTTCATTATATTCCCTATAAATTTCCATTGTCTAAGTATCAATTCCATTTTGTATCCATTTCCACAAAAAACAAACTCATTATTCATATGTAATTTTACCAGCATTTTTCTTTCTATTGACTCAAGTCTCTTCTATAACTTTGAAGAGATTGTCCATCATTCACTACCATATAGCAGAACCGATATTACATATTCAGATGAAGTTCACAGTTGAGAAACAGAATTCAGGAGTATCTTATTCTGTTCTGGATGGGGAGAAATTGACACTCTTATCCTACTTTTGAAGGTTTTGAAACTACATTCATTGAGATCATCTTTTATGATTTGTCTTTTAGCATGTTATTTAGATAGATAGATAGATAGATAGATAGATAGAAAGAAAGATAGATAGATAGAAAGAAACCCCTTTTAAAAGTGATTATAGAATACTACGTTACACACACCTTTTAAAAACGGACCGCCATATTTATGTAATATAATATTTAAGCAATTGCATTGATCATATATTCTGTATGTTTCGATATAATTAATTTAAATGTCGCATTTAAAAATAATAAAAAAATAAATAATTGAAATAAAAACTAAAAAAGATAACACGAATCAAAAGAAATAAAATGCATTGTATTAGTAACATGACCTCCCCTACTTACTAATCAGATATTCTTTTTTTCTGGTAGCGACATATTAACTCTAAGTAATATGCCCTGTTATTATAACAACAAAATATCTTGTTACTAAACAGAAGATATCAGACGGCTTGACTGATAAAGTCGTATTCTGTTTTATAGTATAGAATATTATATGATTATGGTATTTTTCACAATTAAAATCTTGTAATTGTCCTCGAGCTTAAATTGAATATAATTATAGTCCGTTTTTGAATGTCATTAAAATAAATCCTATTCTTAGATTACGAACACGCACTTTAAGATTCCCACAGTGTCTATAAATTTAGAGTAGAATGATTTGTTTTTATCTTGCTGAACGTGGGTAAAGCAAAATTGCAAGTGAGGGATGATTTCATTCAGTAGCATGTTTCAAGTAGAAAATAAAATTTCTTATTCAAATCAATTTACTGCACATTTATTATCTAGTCAACTGCATAACAGATAAACATACCCACAAAAACACTGTCTACAAGACAAAACTATAAGGAACAAATACAAAACAATGATCTGCCTTGGTTTCGTTTTGTAACGATTACTTTACATTCTTTTTTCATTTTCCGAATATTCTAGCAAGCTTCACTTATTAATGAACCAAAAATATCGTTATGATTTTTATAAACAGATTTATGTGAAATAGATTTATATTAATAATCACTTTTCACATACGTAGACATATATGAAATCAGTCATAAATTGGCATAACAATTAGAATAAGATTTTCAAATATACTTATAAATGTATACATTATGAAATGGACAAAGTCCGACAATTATTTTAAGACATTTTTATGTTTAACATTCTTTTTATAGATACAAATATTTAAGTAAATGCCCTGTTTGTAATAAATAGTATTAAATAACATTTACCGGCCTGAATGCCCGAGAAATTTTCATAGAAAATATTCGTCCTCCGACAGGATTCGAACCAGTATCCTACACGGAACCGTAATTTAGCCTGACGTTCCCTTTTACCAATTCGGCCTCGGTAACGAGCTTGAGTTAAATCTCAAGTCAAGTAACTCTTCTTTCCGCTAGACAATAGGCTTATTTGAAATTTAATAATCATTTTATACGACCCATTCATTTCACGCATAAAATATCGTCGTAAAGGCTTCCTTTAGTAACACTTACCTTCTTCTCTGTGACGTGCTTTGTCCTTTGTAGCCCTTAGTGAAGTTTCTCTTTTTTCCATATCTAATCTCTGTTCTGACAACCATTGGTTAGGTAGGTTATTCGCTGTTTTCTTGTCCCTCTTGCCTTCAATCTGTCCTGTGAGTTTCCACTTTTCGAAGCCATCTTTCCTCATTATGTGTCCTAGAAATTTCAACTATTTCTTTCTAACGCTACGTGTAAGTGTCTTTTAGTTTCCATTTTCTCTAAGATTTCTTCGTTTTTTACATATTTAGCTTCAAATATTCTCAGCATCCTTCTGCAGAACCACATTCTTATTGCCTCAAGTCTCTTCTCCACCTGTGATAAGATGGACCCGCATTCATTGTCATATAGGAAGACTCATATTACGTAACAGTTCAGTACTATTTTATCTATTTCCGACGAAGATTTCCTATTTCTTAATACTATGCTTACCTACTGGAAGGTATCTTTCGCTATCCCTATGTGCCTTCGGATTTCGGTGTTGCATTTTCTATCCTCGTGTTAAAGGACTCCTTAGTATTACGTAAGCAATGTTATAGAAAAACTTCTTCAATATGTTGTGGCTTTCTAGGTGGACTTTCCAAGCACAATATTCGTTTGATTATTGATTTTAATTGTTTTATATTCCAGTATAATCCGTCTTTACTTGGTTCTTATTTTAAATTATATTAAGCGACTGTCAGATATGATGAGGTATTCAGAGAAATATATCTAGGGAACTCGTTTAGAAAAAAAAGTTCTCCACTGCCTTAACTTGCAGAGGGAAAATCAGCAGGAGATAACTGATAACTGACATCCATCAAACATGGCTCGTGGAACTAGAACAGTCTACCCCAGTGATCGAAATAAAGGGTTCGGTTCGAAATTCCAACCACCTGAAGAAGGCCGGAGCGTACAACGGCCGAAACGTTGTGACAAATATGGCGACAAAGATGAGGACAATAGTCCGACTAATGTAAATACTGTACATAATACCTCATCTCAGAAATATAGACAGACGATGATGCTTGATGACATAATTTAAAATAAAAGGACTAGCATTAAATCCGAATAAGAGAGTGTTGTATCTGAAACAAACTAATCTGCTCCCTTCCTTCATAAAAAACAGAATCTATTTTTGTCCTCTTCCAAGCTAAGTTTAATCATCAGGAAACCCTTCCTTATGTCAGCGAGTAAAGCATATTTGTTGGAGCGAAACAACAATAACAGTTTTAGCATGTCTCCCATTAGATTTATTCCAGGGTAGGCTGCTTCGTTTAAGGAGTATCCTGTTTTAGTTTTAAGCGAACAATTAAAAACAGGTCTTATCTTAGTTGTGGTTTGATCTTCGGTTTTAAAAACAGGTCTGTGTGGAATCCATATATAATCCTTGAAATTATCAGGGGTAACATGAATCCTTTCTATTATCCCTTCCTCCTCCTGCTCGCGAAACACCTTGGCATATTCGTCAAACAGATTTCGCTTTTCTAAGCTTTTAATAACTCTATTCAATACGCCAAGATCTACAGCATGATTCGAAGGCATGGAACTGGTTCTTTCTTCTAGCCAAGGTAACTTCACATAATAAGAATTATCTCTAAACTCTATAGACCTCTCGAAGTCCCTAATCTTCACCCTGTCATAATCACTTACACCATCTTCTTCGTTGGGAAAACAAAACGCTTCCATACTAAACATTTTATCCAAGTTACGCTCCACGCAACTTTCTTCAAACGTATCGAAAAATGGACCAACGTGTCCCTTTTTAGGTTCTAAAACAAAGTTTACATAATATGCGGGACACGAAGAGTATTTAGAAACAATAGCATAGAAATTACAATGTGCACCTTTCTGCCCTTTTCCAGGAAGGATAATTTGGTTCGGATATAAGAAATTATTAACATTTCCAAACGGAATGATCCCATTGGGGAGTTTCCATGCTGTACCACCCATGCATTCTTATCAGATGCATAGGCTTCATGAACTGTATCAAATCCACACCCAACAAACCATGCACCAGAATGGTATCTGTATTTTTAGCAAATTTTCCAGCTAACTTGAAGTTTAAATTTTTCAGGTTTTTATTAATCAGATGAAAACAATCAACATCAAACCTGATATTAAATTGGTTATCAATTAAAATTGGGAGGGAACGAGTAGCACTGGGAAATCTTATATCAAATTTCACCTCGCTCAACCTTTTGAGCTGAGAACCCCAAAAAGTCCTTACTTCATAATCAGCAGGGGCAACGTAGTAGTCGTCACCTTTCAGCCTCGTCAAAACTGATTCAGAGAAATAAGACCTCTGGCTTCCCGTGTCCACTAGACAGTTGAAGTTATGTATTCTACCACCACTGCTGACAGATACGCAGACCACTGGCAGAAGAAAATTAGGCTGTCCTGACTGTGTATTTAAACACATGTTAGTCGTAGAGGGTTTACTTCTAAACTTAAGGGGGCACAGCACACATATATGGCTCCTCGAGTTACAGGACTTACATTCAATGTTTAATTTATTATTTCTTCCTCTACATTCATCTTTGCAATGTTTCCTACTCATGCATAGTAGGCATAACTTTAATTCCTTACACCTATTCAATCTGGACTCTAGGGAAGGGTATCTGGAACATTTAGTACTTGAATGATTTTCTTCATTACAGAATCTACATTTCGGAAGATTACTACTACTACTACTTGTGTTGACATTAAAGTTTTCCAAAGTACGGTTTTTATTCTGACTAGAATTACGGACCTTTGGAGTCCAGTCGTGAATTTTAGTTTTTCCAGAGTTATTTACACTATTGCTATTATTGTTATTACTATTATATGACTTACTTTTTGTAATCACAAGGGTCTTGATAATTTCACTATAGTTAGCAAAAATTTGAGATAAAGAAGGATAATTCGTTTCAACGCAGTGAATTAGTTCTCTTTTAAACGATACTGGCAGTTTTGAAAATATAACAAAACTTAAATATTTATTTCCAGGAGAGTTCTCTTGAAGGAAATCCAAATCGAAGGAACTTCTTAACTCAAACAGGTCAGCTCGTATTTTAGTAAGAAATTGCTTCACCCCAACTAAATCAGAGTCCATGTCAGGCTTGGACTCATTGATCTACCGCAATATTTCAGCGACAATAAATTCATTGTCTAAAAATTCCTCCCTTAATATTTGTATGGCGGAATCGTAGTTATCATCACTGATAGTTAAGTGTTGCGTTATTTGCAAGGCATACCCGGTTAAATATCCTCGCAGATACTGTAGTTTCACAGCTTTCGACTTAACATTGGCCAGACAATTTTCAAACTGCGAAAGAAAATTTCTGAAAGCAAATTTATCCCTATCGCAGTCCTTGCCGCTGAAAATAAAGCACTTCAACTTGGGAATAAATGGGAAGGACTGTGGGTTATTTGTATTCTCGTCATCCCTAGCCGTGATAGGAGAAGAATTCTTCGAAAAAGTAGGCTCTAATTTATCTAGTTTCCACTTAACCTCAGTGCGGAACTTTATTTCAATGTCCGTTTCCCTATAGCACTCCTCCTCGTCAACTTCATTAGCATGGTATATATCTGCTATCTCCCCGTCGATTTCATCCCCCGTGGATAACCATTGAGAAATATCAACCCTTATCGAATTAAAGTAATCCCAACTTCCCTTTTCTTGGTTTTTCAGAACATCAAGAGAAGTAACTATATTGCGCTTAAATGTATTGCGTCTTTTGGCTAGTTTACTAGTTAAACCCGAAATAGTGGACATTTTGAAAGGTGTACCGTCTGATATTAACTACAAAATTCCCCAAAATCTACAAAGATATCCAGGAAAAAAAATGAGAGAACCACAAAACAACCATTCACTTAAAGAAAGGAAACGAAGTATATCATAAACAAATTCTTCCACTTGACGCACACACCAAGCACTAGAGTCTTCCGAAAGAAAACAAATATGTTGTACTTAGCAGCACACGCAATAGGCTATTTTGAGCAAAATGCTAGGAAATTTGTCCAGGCTTTCCCGAATCAAAGGGTTGAGGTGAAAAATAGGGCTGAAAATAATTGCGAAAAAAAAAAAAAAGGCGAGTAAAACAGCAAGATTAGAGCGGACAAACTCTCTCTTTTAGGCGCGTACGAATAAAGAAAAAAACTCCTGCTCGGTGAGTAACAACAAAAGAAGAAAGTATTTATTTACAATATACACAAAAATGGGTAAAGGGGAAAAAAGATGATTAGGAGAGAAAGAAAGGGTAAAGAGAAAATGTTCTTGACTTAAAAAAGGCTCGCTCAAAATATTTCTTTGAGCGCCTAAAGAGTTCTTTAAGCGATTAGATATTATTGTTAAGGTTCAGATAGCTACACTCACAGTTCTTGTAGAGTTGAAAACCCGTTCGCAGATAAAGGAGTCCTGTAGTTGAGTGAGATGCTAGGTCGACAACAGAAGTCCAGTGGGCTCGTCAGAAGGAGTGGTGAAGGGATGCTGCTTTGGATTGGTCTTGAATAGTGGACCGGCGTTCGTTTTCGACAGCCCTTTAGTAGTTCTTCTTTGGTGAAAGAGGCGCAGGAGCTCCCTAATGTCGACCTCACAGACGGTGGGCAGAATTCTCACTGGCAAAATAGGCAAGATTCTCCAAATTTATGGAGATTTGGTAGGCTCCGATGGATCGAGGATTTTTCCCTCCAAAATTGTTGTACAATTTTCCTGGCCCCACGATTAGCCAGAAAACGCATTCTTATCTCCGATAAGAATCAGGGCCCTGGGAGCCGGTTTTGAAGGTACTGAAAACAGGTTGGTGTGAAGAAGCTGTGAGGTTTCTCCCAGACTTTGTGGCACCATGGAAAGGTGATGGTGGTGGAATTCCCTTTTGTGTTTTCCAGCTCTCTCGTTAGCCAGAAAATATATTCTTATCTCTGATAAGAATCAAGGCTTTCGGAGCCGGTTTTGAAATTAAAAGGAGGTTGGAGTGAGGATAGAAAAATAGCGAGAATGTGAACTTGTGAATTGTTGTTCTCAGATTAAATTCCAACAACCTCCGCGCAGAGCATTTGAAAGAGATCAAAAGAGGTAGAAATCAGTTGTTGCCAAATCAGGAGAGTATGGCCGGGCAACCCTTCCCAGCCATGCGTTTGAATGACTTCCTTGGTCATATTGTCGATATGACGACGTTCCATTCTGCCGATTAGGTCTTTTCTCTTGAATAGCCATGTTGAGTCGTCCCATCTGTTGAACAAGTGTTCCGCATTGACCGTTTGGTTCCTTCAAGCAATTCATAATGTGTAATCCTTTCCCATCCCCACCATACGCACAACATCGTTTTACGCGTACCATCTGTCCTATGAATGTCAAATTTATGTATTAAATAATTATCTATAAGGCCAGCATCAGGCATAACAACCAAATTAGTTTTTATTTCGGGGCAACTGCTAATAATTGGAAAAAACGTTTTTTTATCATCACAAAATCACTCTTAACAAATAATACAAAAATGCTACAGCATTCTCAAAGTTTTACTGGGGTATCAAAACAGATAGATTCACACCTGAAATAAATTGGGAATTCGTCTTTAAAGTCAATCCATTTTCAGTCCGGGGGACCGATGTAATCGGTTTTTACTACGAAAAAATTCATCATAAAAATATTAATAATTTTAATCTAATTAATAAGCGGAATCAGCTTATGTTTAGGTGTATGAATAGAAAGATGTTTCTCTTAAAATATTGTAATCCAAGATAATTTGCTTTTCGTTTAAATTTAAATTTCTGTTCACCCTAATTTTATGATATACACCGATTATCTCCCTTATGCCATTCAAACGTCGCTTACCGAATTGCTTCCACCGTTCAAATTTTAAATGTGCTTCAATTCTGTTTTTTTTCCTAATAAATCATACCTGCATCCCATTTTCTGCACTTAAACACCAGTATTGCTTAGGTACTATTTTAATTTTGAACTATGAATCACTGTCCTTCCCATGAACATATGTATATTTTTAAATTAAAAAGTAAGCTCTATCTTATGCCCGACGAGTTGGGTAGCCAACGAAACTCAAGTCGCACATCAAACGTAGTTATATGCATATTTATTATTATTCATTTCTTAGTTCTGTCTAATCACATCGAGCACTATTATGTCTACACCTCTTGGTAAAATGTGGTAATTATTTATATGCTTACCTGTGTATGCACGCCAGCACATGCGTATACGGTTGCTAATATCTAGTTATTTTATTTACCTAACCCTATATATATATATATATATATATATATATATATATATATATATATATATATATATATGAATGACTTTGTAAATTGTAGTATTAAACCAATGAAGTATACTTGTTATTTTATAGAGAATTACGGAAAGTGTACATTTTTATAATAAACTACAAAAGCTTTCTCAATTTTCAAATAATTTCAGATTACAGCTAAATTAATGGTCTCCATAATCAAAATTCTTATTTTTCTACTTCAGTCATCTTTCGTTTGATAGTATCATTTAATGTTGAATTTAAACTCAAACATACAGTAGCATATTTGTTAAACTTTTACTATGTTATTTTGAATCATAATGCTCTGGTGCTTTGATGAATGTGTTGTAATCTCAAAAGAAATTATTGTTATGGGAACGTACCCATAATAATAATAATGGACTATTCTGGACATTATAAATACTACTCTTCAAGAGGAAGGGCAGAGAGTCGAGAGCGGGGATTATTGTAAGAACATTGGAATAGTGATACTTGTCGAGACAACATATTTCACTCTAACCAAATCTGATCGTCAATACTTCTACTTCTTTGTATATATTTCTGTTTGTAATATATATGTGTTATTCCATACCTGTGTTCGTGTTATTCTTCATTGGTTCTACCTTGGACCATCACCGTGGTACAAAGAACTTGGACCATAACAATTATGAATATTAAAACCATTAGATATGACATAATTTTTGCTTATTCAGGCACGTTGCCACTAGTGTGGGACTGTAAGTGCAGATCAGACTCTGTTTTGTAAAACAAATTTAAAGCTAACAAAGCTAAATTCTTAGCCTAAAAATAAGGAAGTTGAACATAGGTCAAGCTAGTGTTATCTTGTTCAGCACCATTAGATTCAAGAAAACCCAAATATTGACCTGAAAACTTTAGTTATGTTTTTATTTAGCCTCATCAAACCTTGACTTTCATAAGAATGTCATGTATAACACATTGAAAAATGTGAAGCCTATCATCTGTATACAAAATTTTAATCGGATTAATTGTTAAAATCTCTCCAAATGATTTAATCTTAGAAATCTTACAGAAGACAACCAAAAAGATCCTATAGAATGGCGCTACAAAATCACAAAGTACACCCCAAATGAAAACGAAAACATTTCTTGAACATTTCCATAGCAGTAGAAACAAAAAATGAGTAGAATATGTAACTGAGATGGGAAATGATGATGCCATCAAACTGTTAACTTTCCACATAATCAAAAATCAAAATGATAGGAAGGGAACATTCATCGATTTTAGAAAGTGCTATATTTAGTCGACTTGATATGAAATGTTATAAAGAAATATATTTTTTCCTGAAAAACAGTTTTAATAAAAATGATAGAAATTTCAACCAATATTATCACTAACTGTTCGGTCAATGAATGCCAAATGTTTCCTGTATGGAAACGCCTAATTTTACTATTGTCATTATTTAGCGCGAGTTGGCTAGGGATTTATTAAGTATATCTTATTGTAGCACACGACCCCCAGGCTCCCCAGTGAAAACCTAACTAACTACAGTAACAATTATCTTCGAGACTAATAACTACTCCATAACGAAACACATTTGATGTTATATAACGTAAAATGTCGGTTTTTTAGTTTTGCTGCCTCTGCGTTTAGTGTGTACGAATGTCTACCTAAAATGATTGATATTGCATACATTTTATATTCTTTAAGCTCAGAAGAGAAAATACTTGTACCCATACAAGGGAAACAAGAAAGAATTAATCAAAAGTACATTTTCAGTTTTGTTCATATGCATGTATGTGCGTGTGTATGTGTATGTGTGTGTGAGAAAGGGAGAGAGAGAGAGACCCCTGGTTTTACCTTATCTAGCAATATTTCCTTCTTCATAATTTAGATTATATCCTGACATTTTGTGATAAAACAAATACCTCGTTCCTTTTCATAAAGTGTTTATCTTCTTCCCAGACGATTTCCATCAAAATGCATTGTTGCTTTCACTCTTTCATTTAATGTCTCTTATCGAGCTGTAATCTTTCTATTATTACCGATTTATTTCACTGGATGGATGTATGGATAGATTATAAAAGTTTTCCTCTGGTGCAATTAAATTCCACAAAGTCAAAGACAAATGCGGACACACATGGTGGCAAGCAACTCAAAAACAGTATTAAATTCAAAAGTTTAATGTAAAAAGGGGTATAAGCACAAATAGATAAAAGGCTTGCAAATATAACTTATATTTGCGAACTTAAATGCTAGAAGAGTGTCCAAGGAGCAAGTGGGTTCTGGACTCCATTAACGTCAGAAAGGACGACTTCAGTAAATGTATGGCCACTACTGCTGTTACGTTGCAAAAGCGGAATATTTCACGTTCGAATTTGCCGAGTGGCTCCAAGATGGAGTCCTGTTTGGGCTGGAGTTAGCCCGTCAGAGTCCCGAATTAGTAATGGTTTCATATTCAAGACTGAGCTTTGAATGGTAAAGGGTTATCTTCCATTACTAACACTTTCAAATTCTTATAAGATAGATAGATAGATATATAGATAGATATATATCGGGTGCTGAAACGTTATCTGCCCGACCAACTTTCAAACATCATGTCAAATGAGTTGTCATTAAAAACTTATATAAGTTTTGGGATATTTCTTACAGTCTATTTTGCAAATTCCTGTTACAAATATAATGTTTTTATGATTTTGTTTGTGTTAAATACTGTATTAGTAAGTAGTAGCTAATATGATATTAAGTTCAGATAAATTATTTTCAGTTGTAGTCCTTTTGTGTGATCGTAGTTAGTATTATGTGCCTGGTGTTATCAAGGATATTTCCATTATTTTTTCTGGTGGTTTTGTAAGCTTTCCTATGCGTTATGTATGACATATATTTATAATTTCATACAGTTGATTTTATTATGCGTTTAAAATGTACGGTTTTTGATGACTGAAAATGCTTCAATATTTCTTTTGTTAAATCTGTTTTCCATTTTTGTCTCAAATATCATCGTAGATTATGTGTTTCTCTGCAGTTTCCCTTCCAACACGAAGGCACGAGTTTTTGTTTTTGTTTATTTGCCTCTGTTTTGAGCTGTTTAAATCGTTTTTCATCGTCACTTCTTGTGTAAGAACACTGAAGTATTTACTTTATTTCAATGCGAACCATTTTCATGTTTTCCTTTACATCTGATCCTTCTTGGCTTAGGTCATCCCAAGTTCATCCAATCAGGCTACATTTGATTCTTTTTATTTGAAATACATGTTCCTTTGGCATCATGAGTCTTAAATGAAAGTGCCTTGTGAAAAGTCTTTCTTCTCAAAGGCGAATCTTTCCAGGCATTTTCTCGTTCATATCACTTTAATTCTTTGGTGAGATTTCCCTCTTTACTTATTTCATACTGCCTTTTTTCTTTCATATATTCTTATTCTGTTATTCTCATTTTTTCTTTTTATTCTTATCCTTCCTATTTTTATTATTCTTTCTCTATTCTTTTACTTTATTTTCATTCGCTTTATTTTTCTTCAATTTCTGATTACATTCTTTCATATTTTTTAAAATTTTGTATTTTCCTTCTTTTTCTTTGATTTCTTCTTTATTCGATATTTTATATCAAATTCTTTCTTTTTTCTCTTTATTTTTAACCAATCACTTTTTTCATCATCTTTTTCTTAAAATTCTGCTGATGTTTTTTTCGTTTTTTTTTATTCTTTTTGATGTTTTTTAATCCTCGTCTTTAGCGTCTTTCTATAAATTTTTATTGTTTTCCTTTATTCTTTAACTGAGCATGGGACATTTTTCTTTCGTACTTCTAGGCTTTCTTTCTAATCTACTTCCTTCTTCTTAATACGCCTCCTCCTCTTCTTACACGTCTTAAATTATTTCTTCTTTTACTGATTCTCGGTTGTCTGAAATGAGTCAGAAACTTGAAAGTAAATTTTTTCTTCCAGTGACCAAGCCACTTTACTTCGCGACGCAATTAGAAACGATCTCTTCCTCTTCTTCCGGGCAATATGGTAATATTAAAGGCACCAAAAAGTACAAGGCAGTTAAAGACTAAGCTGGCTAACAGATACGAAGGTGAGGCGGAGTGTATGACAAAATAGGATAATCAAAAACCTAATTCAGGAGTAGATTCAACATGGCCGGTTTTCTGCGAGCATTCTCATTGGCCCACGCACGGGAAATATTTACAATCAAAGAGATTGCGTAGAAGTTTCGAACTGCATTTATGCTCCAGAGGGTTTAAGGTTTGTTAATGTAAGCTCAGAGGAAACAAAATTAACGAACTGAAAACGATGGTAATGGCCCCACCAAGAATACACCTATTTAATTATAATTTGCAGAAAAACAAAAATGAATCCACAATTTTCTGCAATTTCCCTCCAACCAAATACAGTACGAAGCATCCGTATGTCTTTCTCTGTCCAACGACCGACTACGAGTTATATAAGTTCTGAATACCCTTTTTTAAATTATAGACTGAATACACATTTAAAAATTGGTTCTTCGCTGTAAACTTATGCACACACCTAATAATTAACTTTACAAAAACAAGCAACTAGGAATTAATGAAAATAACAGGAACAAACATCCCAAGATAAGGTTCTACGTACTGGAGACGTCGAAATCCAGCAAGTACATGAATTTAAATATTTGGGAAGGAATATAACAGATGAAGAAAAGCCTCAGAATACACATTGGAATGGCGAAACATAACCTTCCAAAAGCTAAACAAATTAAGAGAAGAGAAAACCTCATTAGAAACAAAGAAAACTGAACTGGACTGCTAAGTAATATCAATCGTCCTATATAATAATTAATACTGGGAAATTTCCTCGTGGATAATATGAAAAGATTTTACAGAAGAATGCTAGGAATATCATGAAGGAGAATGTAAACAACGGGGATGTTTTAAGGAAGTGGAAACAAAATGCACATTTTAACTTAGAAAGAGACAATGAAGAAAGAGGTTTGTGATCATCCTCGTACTGAAAGAAAATGGCACATAGAAGAAGAAAAATATCTGGTTGATGAAACTCGCAGACAAACACAAAATCAAGAAAATGGGAGTTATGTAAAAGACTGGCTTCAGTAGATTAGCTCAGGCTTTACTTACACCCAAAAAAGAATTTCTAAGTACACTGACGTTTTTACTACACATATATGTTTGCTTGCTGTTATGGAAACTTACCTATAACGAGAGAGTGAACTCTTCCTGACACTATAAATACTGCGCCTCTCAAGAGAGAGGGGCGAGACGGAATCGAGTAGAGCCAATAGTAGTTCACTCTAAACCAGACAGGCAGTCATAGTAATACCTTCATATCTTATATTATTATTCTGTGTAATATATCTTTGCTATTTCTACTCTTGTGTTCGCGTTGTTCTTCCCTGGTCCTAACCTTGGACCCTAACAGCGGCGACGAGGATACTGAAGAAACGAAGTTCTACGCGGAGAACAAAAAAAAAACGTCGTCCATAACAGTGGCGACGAGGATATGAAGATACGAAGTTCTACGCGGAGAATCTAAAATAAAAAAGAAAAAAAACCTTTTTGCTGTCGATCGTCCGTAACAGTGGGGACGGAAATATTTTTTGGGACACCAACTTTTACCTGTCAGCTAAAGCAGAACCGAATTCTACACAAGAAATTTTTTCCTACTGAGGTTCCAGAACAACAGGTGATAAAGGCCTGAGGTCTAATCAGAGAAAAAAGGAAAAATAGTCATACAAAATTACGGTGTAAACATGGAAGACTTTAAGGCAACCATATTGGAACTAATGAAAATGCAATTCGAGCAGCAACAAAAAAATGAAGAACGACAGACTAGGCTTGATGAAAAACAATTAGAAATTCAACAGAAAAACGAAGAAAAATATTGGAAATTCAACAGAAAAACTAAGAGAAGCAACTCGGACTATAAGAATTACTACTACGAGCAGTAACAAATAAAGGACAAAATTTTGGAAATGAAGCGGCATTCTCGCAAAATGCTATATGGATCTCTATCAACGATATCACTTATGCATCGGACGAAGACAAAACATTCGCGGCTTACTTCAGAAGGTATTAAGATTCATATGAGTTTGATTGCGGGAACTGGTCAGACGCGAAAAAAATACGTCTACGACTGAGGAAACTAGAGTCAAGTGAATACACTAAATTCGTAGACTACAACCTACCGAGGAAAACGAAGGAGTTGACTTTCAAAGAAGCCGTGGAACTGTTAACGGAATTATTTAGTCCGAACACTTCACTATTCCACATAAGGTGGAAATGTTTAAATTTTAAAAAAAGGGTAGCGAAGACTATATAACATTCGCTTCCATAATAACCAAACACTGCGATGACTTTAAGTTATCTTAACTCAGCCCTGACAATTTTAAATGTTTGATATTCGTCCAAGGCCTGGTTTCGACTAAAGATGCGGAGATCAGACGAAGGATTCTAACAAAACTTGAGAGTGAACCAGAATTGACGCTACAAAAATTGGCTGAGGACTGTCAGAGATGTATAAGCGTAAATAAGGACTCGAAAGATATCGAAGAGTCTGGCGTCGCTCAACGACAAACACGGTTTTCTACCTCCTCAAAAACAAGCCAAACACATTATTTTACTACAAAAAGTCAAATGAAAACTCAGAAGAAATTACCACCCAGTCGATGCAGTCGCTGTGGGACTTTGCATTGGTACAAAGAATGTCCATAACGCTTTAAGACTTGTCTGTCGTGCAATAAAGTGGGACATAAAAGTTCACATTGTAGAACAAAGAAAGAAAGAAAAAGCCGAGTAAGAGTCACTAGAACTGACCAAGCGGGCAGGATAAATATACGAAAAAACGCACAAGTAGAAATGTTAAACAAAAAAAAAATCAGATTACAATTAGATTCCGGATCAGATTTGACCATTATTAGCTTACAGACGTGGAAGAAATTTAACAAACCGACCATATTGAGAACAGATAAAACGGCCAGGTCTGTAACGGGAAGAAAAATCAAATTTGAGGGAGAAATTATCACAAATTTGACGTTCAACGGGATGACCAATAAATTAAAGATGTATCTTATAAAAAATACGGAAAATTTATTTGGAGCTTACTGGATGCAGGAATTTGACCTCTGGGATTTACCGATAAATACGTTCTGCCAAAAAATGGAAAGGTTATCGACCGAGGCAGAGAAATTAAGGGAGAAATTAAAGGAGAGTTTCACCGACGGATTTTCAGCCGACCTCGGGAAGTGTAAAAAAATGGAGGCAAAAATCGAATTAAAAGTAAATGTACAACTCATTTTCAAGAAGAAAAGAAATGTAACTTTACATTAGAAAAAATAGGCGGAAAGTTGGATAGACTCGTGAAGACCGGTATATTGACAAAAGTGAAATATAGTCAATGGGCCGCACCTATGGTTTACGTGAAAAAGAAATCGGGTGAGATACGAGTATGCGCTGATTATCACTATCCTCTCCCTAGTCCAGAGGAAGTTTTCACAAAGTTGAACGGAGGAACATTTTTTCTCAAATATAGACTTGAGCGAAGCATAACTACAAGTACAAGTAGATGAGGAAAACTCGAGGTTCTTGTGAATACACACATATAAAGGGTTATATAAGTTCGAGAGATTACCATTCGGGATCAAGTTCGAGCCGGCGATATTTCAGCAAATAATGCTAGGCGGACTGGATTTCACGATCGCATACATTGATGACATCCTGAGAAATAGCAAAAATATTGATCAACACTGGGAACACGTTCAAGAGGTTTTCAGGCAGATACAAAACTACGTTTTTAAGGTAAAGGAAAATAAATGTGACTTCTTTCTGAAGGAGATAAAATATCTGGGCCATATTATTGACGAACGAAGAAGACCAAACCCAGAAAGATCCACGGCAATAAAAAAATGCCGGCTCCAAAAAAGTTAGCCGAATTACAAACCTTCTTGGGCTTAGTACCTTATTATCAAGAATTTATTCCTAACATGCACAAATTACGCGCACCCACAAACGAACTGTTGAAGAAGGAAAAAGTTTGGGAATGGTCATATGAATGTCAGAAAACTTTCGACAAAATCATTAAGACCCTTACATCAGATTTATTTTTAGCGCATTATGACCCAAAATTGGAAATAATAGTCGCGAGTGATGCTAGTGCCTATGGTGTTGGGGCATGTATACTTCATAAAATGCCGGATGGGACACTAAAACCCATCGCGCATGCGTAAAGAAGTTACTACCAGCCGAACAAAATTACTCGCAAATTTAAAAAAGAAGGGCTGGAGATTATTTTTGCGATTACGAGATTCCAAATGATATATTTACAGTAGATTTTTCACCTTACAGACGGACCATAAGCCGTTATTGACAATATTTGGATCAAAGAAAGGACTACCTGTCTACAATGATAATAGATTACTAAGATGGGGAATGATTTTATTAAACTATAACTTTAAATTGGAGTATCTTCCATCAAACAAATGCAGATTGTCTTTTGAGACTAATACCAAAGAAAACAGAGCCATTAGAAGATATACGATATGAGGAAGATATTAGAACATCATAATGTAGTACAATTCGATACCTCCCCGTCACATTACAGGAAATAATCAACAAAGCAGTGAATGACGAATTTATAAAGGAAACGAAAACAAAAATTGTAGGAAAAGACAACCATATATCAGACAGTTTTTCGTTATGTGATAATGTTCTGCTATATAATGAAAGAGTAGTAACCCCGAAAACGCTACAAAGCCGAATCCTCAAGGATTTTCACATCGGTCACCCAGGAAAGAACAGGATGAAATCCTTAATGCGAAGTAACGTGTACAGGCCAAACATGGATCAAGATATTATACAAATGGTGGACAAAAGAAAGGTCTGTTCCTTAGCAGCCAAAGCACCTCCGATCACTCATAAGCTATCGCCTAAGACAGATCAACCATGGTCGAGAATCCATGTAAATTTCGCATGTCCAAGAGATGGTTTTAATACTTGATTGTAGCTAAAGCAAATGGCCAGAGGTATTTCGTTGTAGAAAACCTACTTCTGAGACTACTATAAATTGCCTTCACGAGGTGTTTGCTCTTTTCGGAGTGGTTGATTGTCTAGTCACCGATAATGGGACCTAATTTATATTTGCGGATTTTCGAGAATTTTGTGAAACTTTTCAGGAGAAACACATCAAATCCCCGCCATATCATCCAAGATCAAATGGACAAGCGGAGACGTTTGTAGATACATTAAAAAGAGCACTAATGAAAGCGTATTGCGTACCAACAGAAAAGGCTTTACAACAATTCTTGCAAGTGAATAGAATTACACCGAACAGTACTACGCCATCGGCATTTTGACCGACGGAAGTGATGTTCGCCCGAAAAATTAGATCGGTATTCGACAAATTACTGCCAAAAGAGACAAAACAATCACCAACGTCATTTGTACCAAAATAAAACTTTAACCCAGGGAAGAAATTTTTTTTTAAATATTCAAAAACAATACATCCTATTGGGAGCCAGGTACAATAGAGAAACGAATCGAGAACGTGATTTACATAATTCAGGGTCCGAAGTTCTCGCATAAAAGGCACTTAAATGAAATCAGAAAGAGGCTGTTAGAGGATTCTAACGGTCTACCTCAGGAAGAGGAAGAAGTAATGGACACAATATTTGAAACATTCAATATGCCAAGGGTCAAAGCCATTTCAGAATCGTGGAAATCAAGCAGAAAAGGAAGATTTACAGAGCCTTTGACGATTAATTCGAAGAGGAAAAATATTAAAGACCCCTGCCAGGTAAAAGCTTGGGAGGGAGTGTTATGGGACCTTACCTATAATGACAGAATGAACACTTCCCGACACTATAAATACTGCGCCTCTCAAGAGAGAGGGACGAGACGGAATCGAGTAGTGAGCAGTCTCTGACTGTGTGAGACTTCTGTCGAACTCTCTGCTTTGGCAGAGAGGAACCCGGACTAGGCTTTGCCGAAGGGGAAATTTTCGTTCGGGGTGGTAGACAGTCCCTGAACCCGTTTATACGAGTTGTAAATGGGCATATGTTTGACCGAGCCTACGGGCTCAGAGAACCCACATTAAGCCGACCGTGTGCCAGATGCGACCCACGGGAGAGGGTTGTTAAATATCGAGACGGAATCGAGTCGAGCCAATAGTAGTTCACGCCAAACCAGACTGACAGTCATACTAACATCTTTCACATCTTGTATTATTATTCCGTGTAATATATCTTTGTTATTTCTACTCTTGTGTTCGTGTTTTTCTTCCTTGGTCCTAACCTTAAACCATAACACTTGTACATGTCTGAAATGAAAACAAATTAATTCTTAGGCGAGATCAGTGTCTTTCGAAAGACTGTAACATTGTATATTAAGTCTTTTATATCATATTTCTTGCCGGATATATCCTAACTAAATATTGTTACATCTTATTTCAAGACTGAAGTGTCAAATCTCAAAATTAATATATCATGTCAAGATTACAATTAAGCACCTAAAGCGTTATTTTTTAAAAGTAATAACGGGCAAGTAACATTTTACCATTGTTATTTCGATCTAATTTCCCAACTGGCAGACAGGTAGAACGTAGGAATCAAATGAATATAGACATAACATAGGTACTGCATATTTTTATGGGTGCACTATGGCCCTAACTTAGGTAGCTCTACGATATCGCTAAAAAAATGGCATAAGCATGATTAAAAAGACGCCAAACTTGACGAAAACAAAATTTTATCGTCTAAATGCTTATGTTATCTGGAAGAGGAAAGACCAAAGTTTTTTTTCATTATTTTTTAAATTTTTTTCCTTCTTTTTAGAATATTCGAAATTTTGATTAAAAAACTTTGTTTATCTTTGTATCACCGTCACGAGTGAAATAACATATACAATTTTTATCACTTTTTTTTTGTATGACACACACTATTTTTGGAAATCTTGTAAAAATGAAAATAATTGTCGGATGTTAATGAAACTTTCAGAAAGTATTCACAGATGATCGAAATTATTATAAATATGTCTTTTTTTAATTAAAGTCATGACAGAAATATTTTTTTTATATTTATTATCCCCCCACCATAACTAATTTTATGAAAACTCTAGAAATTCGCTCGCATCGGGTTTAGTGATTACAATAGTTAAAAGCACAAGGATTTGAAGAATGCAAATCACTTGTTGTTTTTTTTTGTAATTACTCCACACGTACCTGAAAACAGCTTTGAACTGTAATATACAAAACTCAATAAAACAAATATATTATTTAATTTCAAATGCTTTTATTTGCTTTTAGTTATTTGTATTAATATGGACAATATTTTCTGAAAGCAAAAAATTTTTCCGATGAATTATAAATTTTTATTCAGTTATTTCTTAATTATTTAACTATAATACATTTTTTACATTAAGTTGGTAAAATATTTTAAAATTACTTACAAGCCGCGTCGGGTTTTCTAAGTGTCCTTATGATATAGATCTTGTTTTAGTGCTTTATAAATTGTATCGTTTTGACTACTCCGAACTCCACACGTACTTAAAAAATGTAATTTTGTCTTAAAAAAAAAGTTAAAACGGTTGTTATTAAAATGTACGGGAGGTAACAAAAGTATAAAAGGTCACGTGACTTGAGTTTAAATGGCGTTAAAAATTCTTAGCGAGACAAATGTTGTGCATTTTGAATTAGTGGTTTTTACTCATTACAAAAATTTGAACATCATTCTAAGCCATTTTCACCATCAACATTACTACATTTTTAAAAATACCATTTATTTCATTTATCATTTTACATATTTCATTGCAATTTCAATTTTTTGATGTTGTTTTACAGCTTTCACTTTTTTCTTTCAGTGAGCCGTCTGTCAATTTTTCAATTACGATTCATTTTCATACTGTACAATTTGATTTATTTTTAATTTTTTTAAATAGCTACTTTTTCAATATATTTCTTGAATTTGTGAAATTCTTTTTATAGATTTTTTAATTCATGTATATATTTTTTTGTTATGAAATAAGAAAGATAACATATCCAACCGAGCACTGAAATTTGGCGCACTCAGATATTTTCGACAATTTTTTTTTTTTTTTTTTTCGTTTTTTATATTTTTTGATTTAGTTTTAATAGTCTTCATTGAGATTTTAATTCATTTCATTTACATATTTTTCATATAAATAAGAAAAAGAAAAGAAAATTACCTAGCAATAGCTGATATTATTTAATTTTTGTCATCATCATTTATTTATCAAAATACTACATAAATTTACAATTTTTTTTTTTTTGCTCCTTATTAGTTTGTTTCATTTCTAGACATAAAAGAAAAACATATAACTATCTCGGTGATCATTGTGAATTCAAACCAACTATCCAGTATTGCCTCCGAGTCCTTGGTCCATTCTGTCTGCAGCTCATAAAAATTCATTGTCATCACCCTGCTCAAAATGTGTTAAAAAACAAAAATACATCAAGCCATTTCTCAAACTTAAATTATAAAAAGAAAAAAAGAAAAAATTGGGTTTTTTTACAAGGTGGTGACAACTTGTTATTGTTGGCTGGCTGGCCCTTGACCCAGAAATGTCGAAGTCATTTCTTTTGGCTTAGTTTCAACAGTTTTCCTCAATGCTGATTTCAAATAAAAAACATGCAAAAAAAAACCCAAAAAAAAACCTGGTTTCTAATGTTCAGATATAGTAATTTTAACTATTTTTTTTCATATTTTATGCCTAGAAAAAAAATTTTATAATCATTTTCATTTCACCAACCAATTTCACTCAGAAATGAAAGAGCATTCTTTGCTTTCAGGAAATACTTAGTTTCATGGGGTGCAGATCAAAAGTTTCCTTGATATTTTGTTCAGATGATGACATAAGTTATTATTCAATATTTATTTCAGGGCAAATAGGCTGCAGAGTGTAACAAAATAACTATTGATATGTTTGTGATGATTTTTACTTAGGATAGAAATGTTTTATCAAGCAGATATGTATTGACTTTAGGAGGCTACAGCTACGTGACGTCATTTACGTCCTTCCGTATGATCATTCGGATCTCACGTTAGCTGACGATATGTGATGACAACACATCACTCATTGCCTGTCAATAGCGAAAGATGTTAAGATCGCCTCCCTTTATTTTAAACCACATTTTTTTTCGAAGAAAGTAAGTAAAAGTTTCCTTAGAAATATATTAAATAATCTTTATATTAGATAATTTTCGTTAAAAAAATTTTGAACAACCTATAATTTATTTTTAAAAGAAATTTAAACTCGGATTTTAACTTAGTTTAAAAAATTTTAAAAATATGGCTGATATCGATTTTTTTTCGATAATTTCGCTGAAAAAAAAAAAACAAGATTTTTAACTAAAATTTCGGACATGCTAAGAATGAGTAAAAAAAAATTAAAAATACTTCGGTATTTCTTCTTAATAATGATATATATACTTAAGCAGATAAAATTTTTTTCATCAAATTTAAGGCCTTTCTTGTCAAGCTATACTGTTTTTGTTTACATTTCGTGGAGATACCTACCCTAACTGTTAAATGATAAAAAACAATCTCATTCTGTGATGAAATAAAAAGAAAAAAACGGCCACCAGCGAGTAAATTCGAGATCTCCCAACTGGTAATCCAACCTCTAGTCGTTCCGTCTCAAAATCAGACAGACAGACAGACAGACAGACAGACAGACAGACAGACAGACAGACAGACAGACAGACAGACAGACAGACAGACAGACAGACAGACAGACAGACAGACAGACAGACAGACAGACAGACAGACAGACAGACAGACAGACAGACAGACAGACAGACAGACAGACAGACAGACAGACAGACAGACAGACAGACAGACAGACAGACAGACAGACAGACAGACAGACAGACAGACAGACAGACAGACAGACAGACAGACAGACAGACAGACAGACAGACAGACAGACAGACAGACAGACAGACAGACAGACAGACAGACAGACAGACAGACAGACAGACAGACAGACAGACAGACAGACAGACAGACAGACAGACAGACAGACAGACAGACAGACAGACAGACAGACAGACAGACAGACAGACAGACAGACAGACAGACAGACAGACAGACAGACAGACAGACAGACAGACAGACAGACAGACAGACAGACAGACAGACAGACAGACAGACAGACAGACAGACAGACAGACAGACAGACAGACAGACAGACAGACAGACAGACAGACAGACAGACAGACAGACAGACAGACAGACAGACAGACAGACTTTTCCAGCCGCCAACCGGGAACGTCACTCCAAGCTTGTCTCGAACTGGGAAAAACTAGGTGCTTTTATATTTGTCCATATACCCATAATCCCTTGCGTCTTCATGCGATCCCATAGTTCATTGCGTCTCTGTCCCATAATGCATTGCATATTCATTGCATAAAAAGGCGATGCAAGTCTCCCCTTATTCTTTTATGTTATCTGGCCGAGGACGGATTACGGCAGAGCGGTAAGTGCTTTCTTTTTTTCTCCTTCATTTCAACTGCAGTAGCCCTACATGCTAAGCAAATACGGACTCTTTTTTAGCGGGGAAAAGGCAAGTCGCAACCAGTTGTGCTCGTCCCAGGTTCTGCCTCATCATGTCTGCCACAGATTGCAATTTTATATTTTTAATCACTTCAACCCAATCAAGGCACCAAATTCATTAAGTGTGAGCAAATATACTGTTAGCATAGAACTTACGGTTACATCTAGCTATTTCAACTTTGAAATGAAGAAATCTTGCCGCCAATGTTGTATTGAACTTAAATTCATAGAATCAATGTACCATAAAGGAAACTTCATTATAATAATTAACATGAAATTACTTATAGAAAATCTACAGGAAAGCTACATTATGGCGGTTTGTAAGTGACTGAAGCCGAGATGTCAGGTGAGTACATTGCATGTTCTTCTTTGGATTTTATCAATAATTTCTATATACACCAAACAATCTGTGACAGCATTATTCTAAGCATGAACGAATGGTAGCCATATAGATATGTAAGATAGATTTGGGTGGGAAAATACCATCAAACAACTTTCTTAGAAGCAAACCTTTGGTTCAATATCATCTTTCCACTTAATGTCAGCGGAAAACGTTAGACGAAGTAGGCAATGAGTCACTCTCCTAGATGTTAACATTAGCCGCGCTGAGGGAAGGTAGAAATGCTTATTTCAGGCGATTGATATAAAGCAGTTTCGATTCAGTGGCGTTAAAATTAACAGGATTTTCTATGCCCCAGTTAACAACAGAATATATGTCATTTTTAGATCAGCTACCAATTTGGCCTTATCGAACCGATTAGACTTATTATTTCATTTTATATGCCCTGTCCTTTCAGAACATTGGCGATTATTGATCGCTAATACTTATTGTCTTTTCTTACTCTAAATAAATTTTGACTTTTACCACCCGTCTTTCTCTTTGTTCTGCTGTTCATTCACCGAAACTGGTTAAATAGTCCACTCGTTTATTAACTCTGCTTCTCATGACTTCAATATATTTTCCAAGTATTAAACTCCCCAATTCTTCTATGTTCACTATGTTTTTCAGAAATTTAATTTCTTTCTGGCTGTTCAAAAGTTTAACTCCCATTAAAGCTCAACAAAATAAATATACACCTCTCACCGGTTTCGAACTTTGACTAGTTATCCTAAATTAGCCATTTTCTAAGTCATTAATAGATAGATAGATAGATAGATAGTAATCGGTAAGATGTAGGAAAAATATATTGCTGCTGCTGTTAGTTTATTACTATGTGACTCATAGGTACGGTTTGTGCACTACAAACGAAAGTTAGTGAAGATATATCAGTAGAAAAACAAAGAGAGTGAGTGAGGAAGAGAGATAAAGAGAGTAACACAAACAAATTTACATAGATAGATAGATAGATAGATAGATAGATAATCTCCCGCTGAATTTTTCTGTCCGGAGAAAAGTTTTTTTTTATATAGTATGGTACCAAATGCTTTCTCTTTCACAATGAACCTTGAGTCTGACGGAAATGCAAGTAAACGATTTCAAATATGTCAAGACTTGACTACAAACTTAATTCACTTAATTCAAACTTAATTTTTTGAGAAGTTTTAGTGTTATTTGTTTTCCGAACCTTTCATTATTACTTAATTTGGGCGCTCAGTCCTATTGGAGTTTCAAATCCAGTCTTCAGCCCATTCAGAGTTAACAATGTTTAGGCTTAGGGTGTATTATTTTGTTATCGGGCCCTCCCGAGCACGTAAAGCTTGCAGTAGGCCACACACCTGTATCAGTTCTTCTGTCTATCAATTTAATCACGGAAATTTTCAATCTATTTTTGTATCGACCGCATGAGGTTTTCTATTTTCATATTTATTCTTGAAGGCGTGTTTTGATGTTGTTTTCATTTGATGAAACCTATGAAATAGTGTGTGCAAAAAATGAGTAAGATGTGTTGAAGATGAGAGCAAAGACAGACAAAATATAAATTCTTGTGAATACAAAACAAACTCTCTTTTCTATATGTATCAGAAAATACGAATCAGTCAGCGATTGTATTCCATTTCGTTAAATGCAACGATAGATGAAGTTAAAGCATTTTTTTTCGAAAGGTATTTTTAATCAATGAAAAACTGGTCTTCCTCCGGGAATTCATTAAGAATCAATTTCTTTGTAGGGTGGGCAATTTTTTAACCAATTTTTGTGAAAGGTGGATAACTGTAAATGCAAGTTTGATTATGATAACGACAGTTATATTCGCTAGGAGATTTGTAAATCATTTGGTAAATGATATCTGAACGTGTCGATTCAGTCTACCTAATTCGGTTTGAACTTGAATATCATCTGACCCTCGTTGAAGAAAAAATGTAATATTTGTTAGAATCCTTACTATAAAAAATGAGGCCATGTTTAGGATAAAAAACAGTTCAGGGCATTTTCAGAGCCGCGTCGATTTCATAGTTCTGAATGTTCTCCAATGCGGGATTTTTACACTGATAAAAATTATGTATTTCTGTTCACTTCTGGTTCAGTTTATATATTCTGTTCACTATTACTTATTACTATTTATCTATGCAGCTAAACTTGATAGACGCGGGTTCTCTCTGAAGAAAATAAGTATTTACCCACATTTAAAAATTTCCATTTAATCCCCCCAAAAAATTAATTTAATTTGGTTCGCTCTTTTCTGCCTTGTTTCTCTCTGCAGAAAGAAAAGGTTATAACGTCTTCGGCGGCTTCTTACACCTTTCGTTGCTTTCACCAATACTTGTCCCCATTATAACCTTTCTTTGCCTTTTTGTGTAGTCATCCTTTTGCCTAAACTTGTCAAGTATGTTTCTCACTGCTTTTCTCAGCTTATCTTACTTTGATATGCTCTTAGTTTTAAATTCTCCAAATCTTCTTTCCTAATGATGTCTTAAAACATTCAGATGTCTATCTCTGATTATTAGCAACAATTTCTTTTTAGTTCCCATTCATCTTAATTCTTCTTTGTCACTCACACAATCTGATCATAGTATTTATTTTGGCTCCTCGCTTTTATATATTTTTATATATAGTTTTATTTACAATTTTTGATTGCAATATAGAAATTTATGTGGTATAGTGCAGTGATGAGGATGCAATAAATAAGAACCTGATAATCAACAATGCCAACTTAAACGGATCTTTTTCTTTCTTTGCCTTTAAAAATCTCTAGGCACTAATTTATGATCTTATAAACAGCTAACAAAGTATCCACTCTACTTCACCTAAAAGACGTGATTATCTAATAGTCAGCAAACAACGGGAAAGATAAAAATGACAGCCAATCGTCGTAACAGGTTTCAGTCAACCAAGAAAGGTTAAGATTTCGAGTGTGTTCGATACAATAATATTCTTTAGATTTCTGAAGAAAATTGCTGCTTTTATAACAGACGTCAATCAGCTCAGTAAAACAACAGTATGTTTAGCATAATCAAAGTGAATATTATCCTTTGTCAAACACGAAGTAAATCTAGCATTATGAATATTTATAACCTACAGTAGCAAAAACTCTAATCTTGTCAAGGATTGACAATTCTCAAGAATTCTTAAGTAATATTTGTTTACAAAAAATGATGAAAAATAAAGTAAAAGGAACAATTAATCAAGCAGAAAACTGTTATAAGAATACGATACCACTATTAATTCTCAATTTCCAAACACTAAGCTCAAACACATAATGAGGAAAGGCTTAGAAAATTTGACACTGATAGGAGATATTGAAAAGAGGGACAGAGAAAAGCAGTGTATAACCTACCTAACGAGCTTGTCTAGATGGTTGATAAAACAGGGGGGAATAGGAGATATAGCGAAATAACAAACTTTACAACGGAGAGGAAATTCTGGAGAGCCATGATCATTCACTTGCTAAAGGGACATGGCACATAAAATAAGACCAAGTAGATGAACCACAAGCACTATGATACTACCCTGATAGATAGTCTAGAGAATTGGAAAATAGCGCGTATTACATACATTTTTCTACCTCTTTATTTTACTGAATTTTATGATATTTAGAATACTATTAGTTCTGAACTTTGTTTAAACGAAAAACATTTCACACGCTGGTGTTCCCAAGGACACAAAGCCCAGTGGATAAAAGTGTTAGTTGTTTGGTTGACTAATCCGTTGGTCCAAAAAGTGGCTTTATCCAAAGAGTTAGAAGTCCAGCGAAGATAACAAACACTTAGAGAGTTATTAAGCGGAATTAACTAAAACTGAGGTATCCAATTAAATTAAACCTGGACTAAATAAAGGGTTCCGTTCAAAATATCACCTGAAGAAGGCCAGAGCATACAGCGGCCGAAATGTCGTGAATGTAATAGTAAAGATAGGTACCTCTACGATATCGCTAAAAAAATGGCATAAGCATGATTAAAAAGACGCCAAACTTGACGAAAACAAAATTTTATCGTCTAAATGCTTATGTTATCTGGAAGAGGAAAGACCAAAGTTTTTTTTCATTATTTTTTAAATTTTTTTCCTTCTTTTTAGAATATTCGAAATTTTGATTAAAAAACTTTGTTTATCTTTGTATCACCGTCACGAGTGAAATAACATATACAATTTTTATCACTTTTTTTTTGTATGACACACACTATTTTTGGAAATCTTGTAAAAATGAAAATAATTGTTGGATGTTAATGAAAATTTCAGAAAGTATTCACAGATGATCGAAATTATTATAAATATGTCTTTTTTTAATTAAAGTCATGACAGAAATATTTTTTTTATATTTATTATCCCCCCACCATAACTAATTTTATGAAAACTCTAGAAATTCGCTCGCGTCGGGTTTAGTGATTACAATAGTTAAAAGCACAAGGCTTTGAAGAATGCAAATCACGTTTTGTTTTTTTTTGTAATTGGTCCACCCGTACCTGAAAATCAGCTCCGAACTGTAACATACAAAACTCAATAAAACAAATATATTATTTAATTTCAAATGCTTTTATTTGCTTTTAGCTGTTTTTATTAATATGGACAATATTTTCTGAAAGCAAAAAATTTTTTCGATGAATAATAAATTTTTAATACAGTTATTTCTTAATTATTTAATTATAATACATTTTTTACATTAAGTTGTTAAAATATTTTAAAATTAGTTAAAAGCCGCGTCGGGTTTCCTAAGTGTCCTTATGATATAGATCTTGTTTTAGTGTTTTGTAAATTGTATCATTTTGACTACTCCGAACAAAACCTGTACTTAAAAAATGTAATTTGTCTTCAAAAAAATTGTTAAAACGGTCGTTATTAAAATGTACGGGATATAACAAATATTAAAAGGTCACGTGACTCGAGTTTAAATGGTGTTGCAAATTCTTAGCGAGACAAATGTTGTGCATTTTGAATTAGTGGTTTTTACTCATTACAAAAATTTGAACATCATCCTAAGCCATTTTTACCATCAACATTACTACATTTTTAAAAATACCATTTATTTCATTTATCATTTTACATATTTCATTGCAATTTCAATTTTTTGAAGTTGTTTTACAGCTTTCACTTTTTTTCTTTCAGTGAGCCGTCTGTCAATTTTTCAATTACGATTCATTTTCATACTGTACCATTTGATTTATTTTTAAATTTTTTTATATAGCTACTTTTTCAATATATTTCTTGAATTTGTGAAATTCTTTTTATAGATTTTTTAATTCATGTATATTTTTTTTTGTTATGAAATAAGAAAGATAACATATCCAACCGAGCACTGAAATTTGGCGCACTCAGATATTTTTCGAATTTTTTCTTTTTTTTTTCGTTTTTTATATTTTTTGATTTAGTTTTAATAGTCTTCATTGAGATTTTAATTCATTTCATTTACATATTTTTCATATAAATAAGAAATAGAAAATTACCTAGCAATAGCTGATATTATTTAATTTTTGTCATCATCATTTTATCAAAATACTATATAAATTTACAATTTTTTCTTTTTTTTGCTCCTTATTAGTTTGTTTCATTTCTAGACATAAAGGACAACATATAACTATTTCGGTGATCATTGTGAATTCAAACCAACTATCCAGTATTGCCTCCGAGTCCTTGGTCCATTCTGTCTGCAGCTCATAAAAATTCATTGTCATCACTCTGCTCAAAATGTGTTAAAAAACAAAAATACATCAAGCCATTTCTCAAACTTAAATTATAAAAAGAAAAAAAGAAAAAATTGTTTTTTTTTACAAGGTGATGACAACTTGTTATTGTTGGTTGGCTAGCGCTTGACCCAGCAATGTCGAAGTCATTTTTTTGGCTTAATTTCAACACTGTTTTCCTCAATGCTGATTTCAAATAAAAAACATGCAAAAAAAACAAACTAGTTTCTAATGTTCAGGTATAGAAATTTTAACTATTTTTTTTCATATTTTATGCCCAGAAAAAAAATTTTTATAATCATTTTCATTTCACCAACCAATTTCACTCAGAAATGAAAGAGCATTCTTTGCTTTCAGGAAATACTTAGTTTCATGGGGTGCAGATCAAAAGTTTCCTTGATATTTTGTTCATATGATGACATAAGTTATTTTTCAATATTTATTCCAGGGCAAATAGGCTGCAGAGTGTAACAAAATAACTATTGATATGTTTGTGATGATTTTTACTTAGGATAGAAATGTTTTATCAAGCAGATATGTATTGACTTTAGGGGTCTACAGCTACGTGACGTCATTTATGTCCTTCCGTATGATCATTCGGATCTCACGTTAGCTGTCGATATGTGATGACAGCACATCACTCATTGCCTGTCAATAGCGAAAGATGTTAAGATCGCCTCCCTTTATTTTAAACCACATTTTTTTTCGAAGAAAGTAAGTAAAAGTTTCCTTAGAAATATATTAAATAATCTTTAAATTAGATAATTTTCGTTAAAAAAATTTTGAACAACCTATAATTTATTTTTAAAAGAAATTTAAACTCGGATTTTAACTTAGTTTAAAAATTTTAAAAATATGGCTGATATCGATTTTTTTTCGATAATTTCGCTGACAATAAAAAACAAGATTTTTAACTAAAATTTCGGACATGCTAAGAATGAGTAAAATATTTTTAAAAATACTCAAAAAATACTTCGGTATTTCTTCTTAATAATGATATATATACTTAAGCAGATAAAAAAATTTTTCATCAAATTTAAGGCCTTTTTTGTCAAGCTATACTGTTTTTTTTTACATTTCGTGGAGGTACCTAAGTAAAGATGAGGACAACACTCGGGACAAAGTAAATAGAGAAAATATTTTCATTCAAAAGCATAGTTTGCTCGTCTCAGTGTAGATCTAAGTTTAGCAAGCGAGTGTCTCCGATCATTCCCACTGAATAGTGCGGTCGATCCTGATGGCGCGTTTCATATATGTAGCTGTGTACCAAAACAAAACTACGCTTAATATTAAACATTTGACGCCTCGGGGTTGAGTAATAGTTGCTTAAATAGTCGGGTTGCAAATTATTAGTGTCTAGTGAGTTAGCCTCTCACTGAGTGACCGATAATTAAAAACTTTTGCTAAACTCAAATCAAGAAATTAAAACTGGACATCTCGGCATGGGCTAATGATTAGGATGTTAGTATTTTTTAACACATTTACTAAAAAGAAGAGTTTACTCCTCACTGGAAGGGGAATTATGATGACCTCTGGTTGCCCACACTCTGAGTGGAACGGAGAGGACATGACATATAAAAGAAAAATGTGAACAGGTGTGGAATACAAGTTCAAGGTTCATTGAAAGCTGTTTATTTGTTTTTCATTTCGTGCTCAGTACCCAACTGGGTGAAAAGAGTATCGATTCAGATAAATAGAAATATTAAAAATCAACACTAATAATATGAAGTTAAACTAGTAAAAAAATAGTAACAGGTTCATAGATTATTGTCGAAACTTTTTTTCCGTTAAAGGCAACTTTATATTACGTTTTCTATTTAAAAAGGCATAAAAACTAAATGATTCATGTAAATCAAGTTGAGAAAACAAAGAATACATTATTTTTAAAGAAATTTATGATTTTTTTTTAATTAAACACAATGGCGTTTTTAATCAAGCATATAATTTCGCAAATCTACTAAAGCTACGGATATATTTTATATTGTTAAAATAAAAAGAAATTCCTATTGTTTTTAAATGAAAAAAAAATCGGTACGAAACTTTTGTTTCCTACTAGTATGCACGAGAATATATTTTATATTGTAGAAATATTTGAATGTATCATATCCTATCCTATATCGTATACTAGAAATAGGAATATATTGTACTAATTTCGTCTTATAATAGTTGTTGTATTAGTATATGAAATGTGTATGCAATTTTAACAACTATTATAGGACAGATTTAATATCATATCATACGTCTATCTATCCATATAAAGATACATTTTCGAGTATGCCACACCTTGTCGAAAGTCTTAGGCGATTGCTTCCATGATTAATGTATTATCAACTGTTTCACGATTTCTATGCGTAATAAAAAGATATTACCAGTAGACCAAGAGGAGAGAAAACAATATTGTTTGACGCTCAGGAGGTCGTTTAGGTGATTGATGGTAGCTTCAAAAGGTTTACTGATGATACTGAGGAGTGTTTTCTGGTGATAATGAGACGAGGAAGAGCGCTCATGCGCATTTCTGAAAACTGACACATTTCATAAACCTGAAAAAACTTTTCTCTTTCATGACTCGAATGCTATACGAACGGATAATAACGGCTTATATGAACTCATTAATTTAGGCCTACTAATGTGAAATCCAAAAATCGGAATAAAAATTGAAGGTTGTAGAATGTACATAAGAAGTCTCTGCAAACTTGTAACATTGCATGATCTATAGTATCCTTGACTATCGCTTGTGAATACAATAATGTACACCTAATTACATTAGAATAATACATTCTAGTCAAGATCGGTTATATATCTAACCTAGCTCCTTTGATACCCAGGGATATAAACTGGTCGAGCCTAACTCCTACCTCGAGGATAAAAAAACCTAGCCGAGATTGATGAGGGATGTACACTAAGTTGTTACTCAGGACCTTTTTTGTAACTGCTGTGGAGAGGCATGTTTATTTCACGTCGAACACGTGAAAGCAGGCAAAAGATACGAAAATCTTCATGAATGAAGCTAAGGCTTGATGATGATGAATAAATAATAAATCAGATTTTGGAAGGAATGTCACAGACCAGTGTATTGAAGCAGGGTTTATTGAGATCGATTTAATCAAGTCTCTTCGGGTAATTAAATAATGTTAGAAGTTGCTAATGCTGAGCAATTTGCTCATTATTGTTTCATTATTATTATTATTATTATTATTATTATTATTATTATTATTATTATTATTATTATTATTATTGTTGTTGTTGTTGTTGTTTCCTTTTATTTCTGGCGTGAACAAATTTCTTTTCGAGTCCCACCCAGAGACCTAAGGTAGAAATAGCATCATGAGATTTTCCACCGACCAATTAAAAAAAAACAGACATATTTTACATAAAAAATTCCTTTGTAAGGTGTGGGTTGTGCTCAAGAGAACAATTTTTTGTAATTCTTTAAGGTATTAGCTTCTAGGAATCCCTTTAATTAGTCTACTGGAAACATTTCCAACGAATCCGCGGGCTCCAACTATAAAAAGGATTGTTGATGTTCCCATGTGCCACATATCTGAGATTTTGATTTCAAGGTCCTTGCATTTTGATAGCATTTTGAATATTCAAAGATACATTGCATTATGCAGGAACTGCCATATCAATAAGGAGAGAATTTTTGTTTGCCGCCCCTAATAACGATGTCTGAGCAGTTAACTTTCATTGTTCTGTCTGTGTGTATTGTGTCGTCCCATAAACTTTTTACAGGTCCTATCTCCGTAAAAGGGTTTGGGTGGGGTTCATAGAAATTTCTTTAGGTTTCATTCGCGTAGAAGTTGCAGATTTTCCAGTGAAGATATTGGCCCATCCTGATACGGCGGGCTTTATATTCAGAGGGTGCCAATACCTTGCAACCTGATACAAGCTGATCAATTGTTTCTGGATATTTATCACAGAATCCGCATTAGGAGCTAACAGAATATTTTAGTATATGTGCTTGATAATTTCTAGTTAACAAGCATTGGTCCTGTGCAGCAAGGATAAAACCTTCAGTTTCAGCTTTCAACCCTGCCCTACGTAGCCACTGATGGGTACGGGGTTTGTCTACATCAGCTTTTTTGGCACGGGCAAAATATTGACTCTGAAGAAGTATATCTTGCAATCGTTTTTGTATCTGATTGGTTGCATTTGCTTTTGCATTCTTTTTTGAAGTATTTTGCAGCTTCAGTCGATGTATTGTGCTTTACTTGTATTTCTGCGCCCATTTGAAACTCCATTTTGAATTTGTTGGCTTATTTATTACAGAACAAAATAGCTTACTACTTTCGTGTTCTTCTGTAGTTTCCAGGTATTTTTGAAGGCCGATTGTTGTAGTTTTGTAAGACAGTTCAAGTTGAACTAATCCTCTGCTCCTCCGGATCTGGGCACATACAGACTATCAACATCAACTTTGGGATGATGCGTGCGGTAGCAAGTGAGAAGCTTTCTCGTTTTGGCTTCCATTCGTTAATATCGGCCTAGATCAAGTTAAGGATGTTAAAACTCTATTGCACCACAAGAACAACCAAAGTGTCTATGCTTGATATTCTGTTTTTTTTTGTAATTCAGCTCGTTATTCAGTACCAGGCGCA